>OVAY01001702.1:0-25663 GCA_900406395.1 Kernera saxatilis | reverse complement strand
TATATATATAACTAAAATAATTTCTCTAAAATATGATTTTAGTATTGTCTGTTATTTTTTAGATATCATCTATAATTTTCTTTATTGTATCAAAAACTTTTAGTTATTTCTATCTACATCCAAAAGTTACAAAAAAATCTAGACATGACAATTGTTTGTTCAATGTTTAAATACTTCCAAATATACTATAATATTGTATTAATTTTCATCATCACTTTTAGTAGTATCAATTTTCTTAAACGTTGAATTTTTAACATGTAAATATTTTTATTGGGATAATCTAATTGGCCGTTAACATATATTTTATTGTGATATCTGAGATTATTAATCATTAACTTCAAGTTCATATATGTTATTTTACAAATAGATTCATCTAAATTTATTAATATATTATCGCTTAAAAATAATTTTCAAAAAATATAGACTAAATAAAAAATATTTTTATAAATTAATAAATATTAATTTATCGATAAATTAATACCTTTCTAAATTAATAAAATTTTATGGTCCCGACATTATTAATTTATAGAAGTTTTACTGTATATCGAAATAAATAGAAAAGCACATGGACCCATGTGTACATTGGACCATTATCAACCCATATTCTAAATTGCTGGATTCCCTACAACCTAACATGCTTTCCTTTTATATGTAACATTTATGTCTATGCATGCGTGTAATGTCTAAATTACATGCGTATTCATTTAATTAATTATTACTTTATTAGTTAATCTCGATATTTAATAAGAGTTTATGTCAAAATTGACTAAGATTGGTTCGGGAATCCTCTCTCTCAACATTTACTGCTGTAAACCAAAAATGGTTGAAAGTTGAGGAAGTGTATAAGGTTAAAAAAATTTGAACACTCAAGATTTAAATTCAAATCCAAGATTATAAAAAGTATTACTATAGATTTTCAATATGAAGGACTAAAAATTCCCAAAAGCATTTGCAAATTAGAAGGGATAGGACAATACTGAATGGCTAGATCTTGACAATAAATATGCCTCATTTTTTATAGAACATCCGATATTTTCAACTAAATGGTGTGCAGCATATGTAATTGGAAATGAAATAAAATTTACGTGTCTCTAATGATTTTTTAGTCATCAATGTATCCTTAATGTTTGCAACCATATACAATGAACAATATTCACGAATACTTCTTCTTTTGCCGTGTTTCAAATTGAATGTTCTCCTCAATACAAACTCGAACTTACTACTTTGTATTTTTGCCGTGTTTCAAATTAAATGTTCCAGAAAGAAAAAAGAAAAATATCTACAAAAAGAACATTGACAGTGACAATAAAAAAAACGAGTTTCAAACGAACTTAATTTGACCGTGTTTCTTTCTTTACAAAACCGCGTTTCATTTCTTGTCTTCGTCTTCTTCCTCCACCTTTCTCTCTCTCTTTCTCTCTCTCTCTCTCTCCCCATAAATCCCAGAAACTCAAAATCCAAACCTTAAAAGACCTCTGCTTTGAGATCTTAGCCAGTCTTCAAACTGATCAGTTCTCTCAGACGATGTCTGGTTCCAGATTAGTCTCTAGACTAATAGTCTTCGGAATAATCTCCGCAGCTTTCTTCACCGTCGGATCGATTCGATTATTCCCAGATGAAAAATCTTCATTCGACGATGCATCTTCAGATTTCATGGAGGCTCCAGCATACCAAAACGGACCCGAATGCTCTGTTTTAGCCAAAAACAGACTCTTGTTAGCTTGTGATCCTTTAGCTGTTCACATAACTATGACCCTTGACCCAGCTTACTTGCGTGGCACGGTATCTGCAGTCCACTCCATTCTCAAACACACCTCTTGCCCTCAAAACATCTTCTTCCACTTCATTGCTTCGGGTTCGAGCCACGGTCTACTCGCAAAGACTCTCTCCTCTGTTTTCCCTTCTCTGAGTTTCAAAGTCTACGCCTTTGATGAAACCATTGTGAAGAATCTAATCTCTTCTTCTATAAGACAAGCTCTCGATAGTCCCTTGAATTACGCAAGAAGCTACTTGTCCGAGATTCTTTCGTCGTGTGTTCATCGAGTGATTTATCTCGACTCGGATGTGATCGTAGTCGACGATATCCAGAAACTATGGAAGATTTCTTTATCCGGGTCAAGAACAATCGGCGCACCAGAGTATTGCCACGCCAATTTCACCAAATACTTCTCAGATCGTTTCTGGTCCGATCAAAAGCTCTCGAGAGTCTTCGGTTCCAAAACGCCTTGTTATTTCAACACAGGAGTGATGGTGATCGATTTGGATAGATGGAGAGAAGGAGATTACACGAGAAAGATCGAAAGTTGGATGAAGATTCAGAAAGAAGAGAGGATATACGAATTGGGCTCGTTACCGCCGTTTTTGCTGGTGTTTTCAGGCGAGATTGAAGCCATTGATCACCAATGGAACCAGCACGGTCTCGGTGGAGACAACATAGTGAGTAGTTGCAGATCGTTGCATCCTGGTCCGGTCAGTTTGATACATTGGAGTGGGAAAGGGAAGCCATGGGTAAGGCTTGATGATGGTAAGCCTTGTCCAATTGATTATCTATGGGCTCCTTATGATCTTCACAAGTCACAGAGACAGTATCTTCAATACAATCAAGAGTTAGAAATTCTTTGATTCATTAATTTTTTGTTTTTGTTTTTGGTATATTAAATTTTTTCCTACTCATTCCATGGATTCAATTTTTTTTTCTTTTTTGATGTACATAAAACAGAAATACGTCGAGGATTTTGTTCAAGACATTAGCCTATTTCTTTTGTCGGATCTTTATCGAATTACCAAACAATTATGAGCAATTGCTTTTTGCATATTTCAATTTTTTTTTATTCGGTTTGTTCAATATTATTTATATTTTTTTTTGTTAACAACATGTATTATATCGGATTTGAACCCGGATTGTCACACATCAACGACAATAGTACTTCCAAGCACTAAAAATAGAGAGAGATGATTTACGTCTATTATCAAAGATAGGTTCCGGAAAAACCGAAAGTTTTATGTTATAAAAAAAAAAGGAAAACAAAGAAATAGGGCAAGAGTAAATATATTTTCTATGAACAAGAGGCAACTACGGCTGAAGATTTCACCTAATCCAATCACACACAAAAAAAAGGAACCCTAATCCCATTGAAACAGAGAAAGGGGAAGATGATTTCCTTCCCAGAGGATCTATGGGCGATTATACTACCGAGATTACCCCTAAAGAGCATCATCACCTTCAAACTGGTTTGCAAGCAATGGAAATCACTCGTCGAATCTCGTTTTTTCCGCGAACGTTACTTGTCTCTGCACCAAAACTCGCATTCTTCTTCTTGGTCACTCATGTGTAGAGGTTGTGAGACAGAAACCATGGCTCACTACGGATCCGACAATTGGAACCTTACACGTTCTCTCGGTTCTCACATCTCGTCTTTCTTAACCCACAAGTTTGAGAACCGACAAGGTAGAGTCGTGGCTTACACGGAGGTTGGATTGATTCTGATTCATGTAGTGACTAATCAATCCTTCTACGTGGCTAATCCTGTCTCAAGGCAATGCGTAGAGATCCTCCCTCCTCATGATCCTCTAGAGGAGCGTTTCTGGATTATGGGAATCGCGACACGATCTGAGGACGGCATCGTTTTGGGTTACAAAGGAGTCTCAGCAATGCCCATTTTCCTTTCACTTATATCTCCCAGGAGTTTAACAATCCCATTAGCTTGAACGGAAATCTTCACTGGCTCGCCCACAATACCGAGTATCAAGATTTCGTTGTGTCCATCGATTTCTACGCTAATGGCACGGGGTATGATCGATGCCGTGTTACGCCTTTCCCTGACTTAGAAGAAACTCCCAAATTCAAAAGAGCTTGCACAACTTGTCAAGGATTTCTCATGTATATGAACATAGTCTCTATACCCAAACTCAATGGAAGTGTACAAGATAAGTTATGTGTATGGAGGCTAAAGAGCGAGGGATGGCAACTAGTATCCGAAATCTTCCCATATTTTATCGAGACAGGTTTTAGTTATATTCCGTTGGGAATGAACCCTTTTGACGCTAGAACAGTCTACTTTTGGAGGGGAAACCAGAGGAGCCAATGTTTGTTATCTTTTAACATACAGAATGGTGAGTTTGTGGTGCACAAAGAGTTGGAACGTAGCAGCGATGGTCGTCGCGTTTTGAGTTCCGTTGAATGCTCGAGAGATGTAGAATACATCTTGGAATCACAATTTTCCTCGTTCGTTCTCCCACTCTGGCTGCATTCCTTCCCGAACATGGTGAGAAGAGTTTAGATCTCATATTTGTTGTGTACTTTATCTAATGTTGAGATTTCCATTTAAAGAACAAAAGATAATACAGAAACAGAGTAAAAAACAGAGAACATAGTGCTTATGCATCGGAAGTCTTTGTTTATGTCTGCTTACTTGTTTATTGATTTGAAAGGTCATATTTGAAAGTGCTTATGCATCAATTACGTTTTCGAATAAATAAATAACGTTATTGTTAAATCTAAAATTAAAACATTACCAAATCTATAATTACGTGTCAAAAACCACAAATACTTATATAAATTTATAAAACATGCGGGAACTAAATACCCAGATTAAGTCACAGATTTACATTTTTTAAATTAAAAAAACTTTTTTTTTCTAGAATCATTAATTAATATCTTCGTAACAAATTTTCCTAGGCAAAAGGAAAAGTGTTTTTTTTTTCTCAGTATATAAAAGACTATTTATTTTTATAAATATAGATGTGTCATCGATGATTAAATTAAATTAACGATCATCGGAACACATAGTAAACCCTAATCCCAAAAAAAAGAAGAATGAAGATGAATTTTTTGATAGAGGATCTATGGGCGATTATACTAGCGAAACTACCACTAAAACCCATCACAACTTCGAAACTGGTCTGCAAGCAATGGAAATCGATCGTAGAATCTCCGTTTTTCCGAGAGCTTTTTCTGTCTCATCATCAAAGCTCGCATTCTTCATGGTCTCTCAAGTGCAGAGATCCACCTGAACAAGTCGTGGCTTACTACGGATGCGAAATCTGGGGACTTCCACGGTCTCTTGGTTCTTACGTCTCCTCTTTCATAACCGACTCTTTATTAACCGCAAGATTGGAGACCAGAAAGAAAAAACGCAAACTTTGGCCTCAAGAACCAAAGTTTAGAGTCGTGGCTTACACCGATATCGGATTGATTTTGCTCTACGTGACGACTTACCCCTGGGATGGAACCTATTATGTAGCTAATCCCATTACAAAACAACGCATCGAAATCCCTCATCCACCTTTTGCTCTTCTAGGGCTTGAAATAAAGGAATCAGATGTGTCATCCAGCCACGCGAGACTCGTGACACGAACTGAAAACGGCGTAGTTTTGAGTTACAAAGTTGTTGTGATTAAAACAAGACACAAGGACACGGAATGTTTCGTAGCTTTCACTATATATTCATCAGAGACAGGTTCGTGGAGTTACAAAACTCTCGAATCTCCTCTCCCGTTGATCAGTCTCAGTCATCTTGATCCCATTAGCTTGAACGGAAATCTTCACTGGCTAGGCATCAATCTAGACCATCAAGACGTTGTTGTATCCTACGATTTCTATGGTTCTGATAATCAATGCCGAGTTATACCTTTCCCTGATTCAGAAAACGAAGAACCCAATTTCAAAAGATCTTGCACAACATCTGGAGGAAATCTCATGTATATGAACATTATCTCCGAAGAAAAAGATGATGAAAGTGTAGAGCATAAGTTAAGTGTATGGAAGCTAAAGAACGGCGAATGGCAACTAGTATTTGAAATCTCTCCGGATTTTATTAAGACGGGTATCGATTATTTTCCGCTGGCGATAAACCCTTTTGATGGTAATACAATGTACCTGTGGAGCGAGATGCATAAATCTTTGGCATCTGTTAACTTGCGCAATGGGAATTTTGTGCTTCACAATGAGCTGGAACGTAGCAGCAATGGCCAGACTCTGAGTTCTTTGCAATGCAATAGAGAGATGGACACAATGGAATACCTCTCAGAATCATATTTTTCGATGTTTGTTCTTCCCCGGTGGCTGTATCGGATCCCTGGCCCGCCATGACGCTGAGAAGAGTTTATAGATATTCCTGGAGACTACTTCACTTGCTTCTTCTTTGTTTTTGCCCTAATTACTGTTAATTCTTTATGCAAAAAAAAAGAAGTTTTAGGGTGGTGTTTGGTTTCTTTTAAGTATTTTAGTCTAAGTTAAGAAAGAAAAATATTTGTGTTAATTCGTCATGAGGACATTGAGAAGATTTTAATCCACGGTATATCACCATAAAGTTCTGTCACTACATTTTTTACATAAGCGAGTTTTTTACATGGGATATCCATAATTCATCTTGTGTTTCATGAACTAACACAAAAATTTGTTACCTCAAAATCTCAATGAGTTCAACTATAACCTATCCGTTCATCATGCTAAAGCCAAAAGTTTCTATCACATCAACCACAATCATGTTTGACATTATTCAGATCTTGAGTTAAATTGTATTTGTTATAATTTTGAGTTTAACTATCATGTTCGCTAATCTAAAGGAATACCGATTACTGAGAGTCTCTACCTGAGATAGAGGTTTACGAAGCTGAACTGAATGGCTAGCGTTCGTTTCTGGGTTGTTGCTTCATCATATATTCCAAGTGTAATAACGAGTGAACACAAGTATACATTGGAAAACAACAAATAGAACTGAAAAATCTGCAATTCGACCTCAAACCAAATTCAAGAAGAAAGAAAAGAGAAAAAGCTTGGCGTCGTAGATTGCGAAATCCCAAGAAAAATCCCAGAAAACTCCATGGATCTTCAAGCCGTTTCTTGTAGCTTCGGTTGCGCCTTTTGCCTTTCACTTCCTTCTTACAGAACATCAATCCGACGCAGCTCTATTATCCGAGCGAAATGTAAATTTCAATCCTTTCTTCTTCTTCTTCTTGGGTTATACTGATTTCTTCCTCAGATATGAATTTTCAAAATCTAGTAAAAATTTGATTTTTGGGGATTTCATCCTATTTGCAGCGGAACCCTCGGAGAAATCTATTGAGATCATGAGGAAATTCTCGGAGCAATACGCTCGTAGGTCAGGAACTTACTTCTGTGTTGATAAAGGAGTTACCTCTGTTGTGATTAAGGTATAAACTCTTACATTTGACCAAAGTTATTAAAAACTGTTTGGTGGAATCTTGTTGATGAAGTTGAGTTTTATGTATATGCAGTATTGAAATGACTGAAATTTTGGTTTGTTTTGACAGGGATTGGCTGAGCATAAAGATTCACATGGTGCACCACTTTGCCCTTGCAGGTTGAAAATCAGAATATCTTAAAGAGCTTTTTCGGATTCTTGTATATAAAAAAAGTCTGATCCTTTTTTCGATATTGCAGACACTATGATGATAAAGCTGCTGAGGTTGGACAAGGGTTTTGGAACTGCCCTTGTGTTCCAATGAGAGAGAGGTAGAAACTTGAAAACTCTTACTGGCTTTTAGCTTTGTTGCTACATAAGTACAATGCTCTGTTATATAGATTAAGAACTAAGGCTTATGTTCTTCTGGTGATTGTTTGGGTAGAGAGTATCTAGAATTGTTGCATCATGAATCAAAGCAGATTATATTTTCCCAAATCGATAGTATTTGGATAAAAGTCGATTGGTTGATTCATAGTGACTGGTTAGGAATCTGTGCTATGTTGTTTAACCAGAAGAAGATGTCTTTGGGATGGTAGAAAATGGATAAAAATGTGTATATCCGAAAGACTAATTTAGATAATGCTTGTGTATTTTCACCCATGTAACTAAAATTTTATCAATTTTTTGTTCATCAGAAAGGAGTGCCATTGTATGCTTTTCTTAACTCCTGACAACGATTTCGCTGGCAAAGATCAGGTAAAAACCTCAAAGACATATCTTGTTATACTGAACACAACATTAATCATTTGATGACTTTGTGTCTTGCAGACTATTACATCAGAAGAAATAAAGGAAACCACAGCTAACATGTGAGAGAGACTTTACATCAAATTGAGGAAAAATAGACACAGAGAATCGCTTTGTATTTTGTAATGTACATCGGTATGTCGATAAAACCAAGTCTCTTCTTCAGTCTTTTAAGCGATACCACACGTTAAAATGCTCTTGAAAACAATGGAGAATCATACTTAAGAAGATTTTGTTGATGCAAACTGTTGCAACGAAAGAAGAGAGAAGAAACTAAAAGGATCTAACCGATGGAGAATTTGATGAAACAGAAGTTCCTCTTCCACATCCTTTTTCGTTTCTCAAACTAAAAGCTTCCATAAACCTCTCGTTCCACCTCGAGCTTGTTCCTGCACTAGTAATCGTCTTCTTGTTACAGACATGATCTGCCGGAAACCTGTGTTTCAGGCAGTACTTGACACCACAATCTTTGCAAGTAAGGTTGTTCGCAAACGTCAGAATCTCTCTGCAACGCTTTACAGGACAAATTGGCTTCTTCTTCTTCCTCGGGTCACAATCTCCGGATCTTGCGTGTTTCGCTAGCAAAGATTTGATTCCTTGTTCGTCAAAACCAGTTGTTTCAATAGCTACAGAACATGTTTCACAGATAGAAACGGTTCTGCTTCCGTGATCAGATTTTGGACAATTATGAGACTTGTATGATCTATGCTCCAAACAAAACACCTGCACAAAGAGGAAATTTCAATTAAGAAAGCATTCAATTGAGGGATTCTTCCAGGAAAAAAAAAACTGAAACTTTCCGGGAAAAGTATATACCATTTTGCAGCCATTGCAAGTAAAGGGGAGGAAATCGAGGAGTTTGCAATCAGGGTTTTGACAATGCTCTCCGAGATTAGGAAACGCTTCTGTTCCTCCTCCTGCCATAGCTTTCCTTCTTTGTCTTCTTCTTTCTTCTTCAATTTCGTTTGTTCTTGATTCTCAAAAATGTATGACAAGGAGATATATATAGAGAGGTTTTGGCTGACTTGGAGGCAAAGCCAGCGCCAAAGTTGGTTTCTTCCTCTGCTTGACAATTCTCGAATTTCCTTATTTGGATTTTTCTTTTTTCATTTAGGGTGGAAAACAATATATTTATATTTTAGACGAAACGCGGTTTAGATGTTTCTAGGCCCATTTTGGCCTATTTTCTTTGAATCCTTTAAAAAGAAAAGAACTAATATTAATCTAATCTCTATCCCTTCTTTTTATCTTATTTGGGCAGATAAATTATCTTATACTAGTGTTAAAAATGCACGGAAAAAATGCATACGTATTATAAAAAGTAAACATATTGCACAGTTAACAAACTCAGACCATTTTTTTACCGTAATTGTTATTGAAACTCTCGGGTTTGTAACAACACAATGGAAGGAAAAAGACAATTTGATATTTTATGTATCCAAGAAACTAAGAGCATGATCAACTGAGAAACTTAGAAAAATATATTAATTATTTTTTAATTATAAATTTAGAGTTAAGAACTTTTTATAAAAATTTTAGATTTAAGTGCTCCAAAGGAAAACTCTATTAGGGGTTTTAAAAAAAAAATAATAATAATAATCGGTTCTTAGAAAAAATAGAAAGAAAAAAAAAAAATGTTTTTTTTTTNTTTTTTTTTTTTTTCTCATCCAAATTAACATAGATCAGACACGTGGCACATAAGAGTCGGTTCTTGTGTTTTTTAATTAAGAAACATATCTAATCTTTTTAACATTTTTTTGATTATATAAATTCTAAGAAACGCTCTAAGAACTCTTAGAGTTTTCAATTAATCATGGCCTAAGAAAGACAGCAAGAATTTTTTTGGAAAAACAAAGACAACAACAAATAAATTAGTATTAGTAAGAGTTTGGGCCACGTCATCAAGTTCTTCAGAGTCACCTTATTTTTGTCGCTCAACTTGCTTGAGTTTTCTTCTCCGGCCACTGGTTTTTCTTATTGCTCACTTGGTAGGAAAAAAACATTCATGAGTTGTTGTCTTTGAAACATAGTAGAAAGGTTATGAGGATATTCATATGATAAATAACAGAAATTCAAACAAAAATTACAGATCTCGTCATCTAGAAAAAAAGATAAATAAAGTATGAGAAGATTACCGCAGGAGATTTTGGCTTCACGAACTAAATCTTTTGAGTGTGCAAAATCTCTCTTAATTTTTGTTTTGGAGATTAGTTTTCCTTATTTTGCTGGTTCTATATATCCTGCAAAAAAATATGGAAAGCAAAATTCTAGTTTTTTAGAGTAAGCAAAAATACGTGTTTAACAAAACAAAAGAGAAAAAAATACAAAATTGGCATTGTACTCTTGGTTGGCCATGGGAAAAAATGGAGTTTGGAGAGAACATGTAGTTTCTGAGATAATCGAAGATTGATTATTTTTTATAATAAAATAGTACAAATATTATTTGTGGAAAAAGAGGTTGAGATTGCAAATATCATGGAGTGGTGGAGAAGGTAAACAGTTGAGAAGAAATTAATTATCGACAAAAAAAAGAAAATTAATTTATTTTAGAAAATTAGTAGATGATTAATTGGTATGGGTAAAGGAAAAAAACCAAAAGAATATAATTTGAGACTTAAGACACGTACAAGAAGGAGAGAGTGGAAATTTTTTGAGAATTGACTTGTGATTTAGTATAATTAGATTTAGTCAAATAAAATTTCATAATTTAAATAATTAATTAAAAAATAAGATCAAAGAAATGAATACCTTTTTTCTTCTACTAGTTTAAATAAATTTTTTTTTTGTTGAAATATACAGAATTTGTTATAGAATCTAACGTTGCATAGAGCCACTTGGCCCACCTCATATAAGCAGGCCATTTCTGGGAGTAGGCCAGAGGGATTTAAACCTTGACCCATACCTAAATTCAATAAATAAATATAAAACAGCTCAAAAACATTAGTTTTTTTATCACCAACAAATAAAAATATGAGTCAATTAGCTGAAAAACCATAAAGAAGAAGCTAATTAGGTGGAAGACAAAAAAAACTTTTAATTGTTTGGGTTGTTTTTGTGGTTACGTTTTTGCCCTCAAGTTTTTGTCAACTCAGCCTATGTTAATATCTAAACAACATCTAGATAAATTATACTAGATACGAAAGTAGATTATATAGGATATTATATATTGTAATTAAAATCTTGTGCAGGATCTTGGACGATTTTCAGCCACTCGTTGGACACCAAGAACGGTTTTAAACCACACATTTCTTAGTTTCGGCGGTGAGCATTTATGGGTAAGGCTCTGTAAGATTTACTTAGATATATATATGGTTTACGTTTGTATATATATGTAGGTTTTTATTATTGTATCATATAACACATAGATTTACATCTAACTTTATTTTAGCATAGTATAAAGCATGTTAGATTGATAGCAATAATGAGTTACATAGAACAACAATTACTTATTAACATTTGAGATCGTACGAAGATGAAGAGATCTTATATATATGCATTATAATAACAGATTATATATTATAGTAACGAGTTAACAATTATTATATCATATATAAAAACATAGGATTACATCTAACGATAAATTTTACGGATATAAAGTATGTTAGACTGATAACAATAGTGAATTATAGAGTATGGTCTAGAGCATGTTAGATGGATAACAATTATTATACCATATAATACATAGAATTACATCTAACTTTATTTTTAACATGTTATACATCATGTTACATTGATAACAATACTGAGTTATATAGAATAATAAGTACTTCTTAGCTTTTGAGATCTTATGAAGACTAAGAGATCTGATAGATATGCATTATAATAACGGATTACATATTTTAGTAACGTGTTAACAATTATTGTACCATCTATAATCACATAAAATTACATCTAACACTATTTTTATGCGGTATATAATATATTCTCTCTTTTCATATGTGTGTATGTATTGTAGTGTGATATTGTAATCTTATAATAAGATTTAATTTATGACAGAGTATCAATCCATATCTTGGTGCTTGCAAAATCTCATATATAATTATAGGGGTATAATCGGATTATTAAAAAATGTACAGTGTTAAAAATCACACTTTGTTATCTACCTAATTAACTGTTTTTTCTTTGCTACATGATGCAATACTTTAAAAATATTACTATTAAAAATTTGTTTTTGCTCTGAGCCTTACATACATAATACATTAACCATAGTGCAATTCCAACAAACAAAAGGGCCAGATACATTTTATAGAGCTGAAAATGATTACGTATTTTACTTGGTTAAAAAAAAAGTAACACAATATTGCTTCATCATATACCATCACCATGAGACCAAGTCCAGGGTCTAACAACAGCAGAAGCTTCCTCCCATGATCTCGCTTTACAGTTTCATCAATCATCAATCTCCTTTTTTTCTCTCCCACAAAAAATCTCAACGAACTCTTCTCCCCCTTCCCTTATATAAGTGTGCTCTCATTAGCTTCTTCTAGCATCTTCATCCTCATCACTCACACTAGGAATAATCAATAGTCTCTGACATTTTTTCGTGCTACAACAGATTCGGCCGCATTTTTCTAAGGCGTCGAACTGTCAGGTCTCTTTTCGATCTTTCCACTGGCAATGAGAACTCTTATAGGACTTGTGGTTGTACTATGTGATATGAGATATTGCCTGTTACGAATTGAAAAGGTCCTTGACAATTCGACACCTTAAAAAAATGTGGTTGAAGTGATGATGCCGTACGCGAGAGCTACCTCAAGGTATGGGATATGGTATTTGCTCTTTGGAAGAATAAAATCGATCTTTGTGACTGTCTTTCGTAAATGAGTCGTAAGATAACTAGTAATAATTATGTTTTCTCAAAACTGACTATGTATCCACTCCAATTTTCATTTTAAATCATAAATCATTAGGTATATAAGTAAAGCTAACACGAGATTAGACAGTTGGAAGAACATATAGAGTACAGAAACAAAAAGACAAATCATGTTTAAGCAATGTTAGCTAGAAAACAATAGTCTAATAAAATATGGATAGAGCGATTTACAGGATATTGCTGTCTCTCGTAACGAGTGATTTTAACCTTTTCGCAGGTGGCGAGAAATTGAAATGTAACACCAAAAATTACAAATTTCTGAGAACCCAAAAGGTATGATCTCAATGAGCATATTTTGTCTGATGCGAATCCATTTATCAAACTGAGTTTTCCGTGAGAAAAATAAAACTTCTCAGATCATCCTCATCATCATCACATCTATTTTTCCTTCCCGACTCTATCTCAACTTAATTGGTTCAGTTTGGTTTACTCTCACTGAACCGGAATCAATTCTTAACCGTGCGATCATCTTAACACTCGAATGCAGAACCTTTCGTTTACAGAATCATGTTCAATCTCTTCACAAAAA
Source organism: Kernera saxatilis (assembly GCA_900406395.1). NCBI lineage: Eukaryota > Viridiplantae > Streptophyta > Magnoliopsida > Brassicales > Brassicaceae > Kernera > Kernera saxatilis. The sequence goes on along the minus strand of OVAY01001702.1, from coordinate 12,306 downwards.
TTAATATTTTTTGTACCAAAGCAAATCTTTGATTAGAAACGATCATCCATATAGATTATATTACAGAAAAACATATGAGCAATTACTCAGAAGATTCGCAATCTCAAATCTCACATTTTTTCCAAAATATAATCCGAAAAATATAAAAAAACTCAGTTAATGGCATTGCAAGTTCGCCGGATCTCTCCCCGTCGACCAGTCATTACACCGTAGTGACTCAACTTCTGCATAGCGCTAGCGAAGTCTTTAAAGAACCGATCTTGGTCTCTAGCGTAAAGATCAACAAAAGGTCGGGTTCTCGGGTCGGAGTATAACCCGTGATCCGATTCGAGTAACCCGAGACCCTTGGGGATATTCTTGTAATACATATTGTCGAATTTGTTCGGAGTCATGATATCGTTGAAGACGGAGATCGTCGGGTCTTTCGGGTAATTAACACAGGCTTTCTTCAGCGCGGCGGCGAATCTCGGGTTATACCCGGTACTATTACGGGCGACCCGACCCACGAACTCTTTGCAGTGTGAGAATCCGATGGAATGGGCCCCACTGAGAGCGACCATTTCCTGGACGGAGAACCCTCTGGATTCGAATTGGCCAATGAGCTTCGAGATCGGAAAAGAAGGGAGAGGGAGGAGATCTGCGAGGAGAGACGATTTCGAGATTCGCGAGTCGCGGCGGCCGAGGTAGACGGCGTAGTTAGGACCACCGACGGTGACGAGGAGGTCACGAGTGGCGACGGAGATGATGTCGGAGCAAGAGACGGTTTTGGGGCATTCGAGCTCGAGAGCGGTTTTGGCTCTGAAGATGACGTCGAATCCGTCGCCGGGGAGGGAGAGGTTGATTGAGGAGTCGCGTTCGGCGACGTTGAAGGCGGTGGAGGAGATGAGGACGGAGGCGTCGCAGCCGTTGGGGAAACAGTCGTGGAAGAAGAGGCGGATTACGGCGGCTGCGGTGGTTGGGTTTGTGATTTGTTTGTTGGTGATTGTGTCGCGGACGATGTCGAGGAATCTAGGGCAGGATTTGGAGTAGAAATCGGTGGTCAAGCGAGATTCAGCGGTGGAGGCGAGTAGAGTGAGGAAGAAGAAGGAGAAGAAGAGGAGGGAGAGAGATTTGAGTGGCGAATGTTCCGCCATTATTGTAGCAGAAGAGGGAGAGAGATGAGGTTTGGGGGCGCTAGAGAGAGAGTGAGCTAAAGGGAGATGTTTGGGATTATAATGGAAGGAGGTGAAGACCACGCGCCGATGTACGGTCCACCAATCACGGGGATGTGTGCGTAAGTCAAAACTCGGGATGGAGATGGAAGATCCGGTTCACTTACGTTATTTAAATTATATGGACCGGCGGTTATCTGTTGTAGACCGGTTCATTGGCAATAAACACAGTTTACTGTAGATTTTGATCCGAATCGATCTATTTTGCGCAAAAAACAAAAGAAAATTGATTCTTTTTTTAGCCAACCCCAGTTTACTATAGATTTTAAGTTGATTAATTTTAGTTCAATTATTCGGTGTAGATAAATTAAATTAATAGCGAAAATTGGCGGAACGGAGAAATTGACGGATATTACGTAGTTCACATGCAGCTGAACTTTTTTTTGTTTGTGTAATATAGCTCTCTCGTCCACGCGGAGAAGACAGAGAAGCAATCTAAAAAGTCTCATGGATTTTATTTGATTAATTGAAAGTTACGTGGCGATTCGGTGATTTCAAATTAGTTAGACTTTTATAATACTCCTAGTTCGTAACACTTGATTAAAAGAAATATATTTCGAATTCTATCTAAATTATTGAGTACATTTGTTTTGAAAGAAAAAAAAAGTGCGTCTTTTTGTCTCGAGTGAAATGATGTACTTTTAAACTTCATAATTTATATAGTACTACTATCTTTTTGATATGTTTTCAAAAAAAAAAAGTATCTTACCTATGCCTGATGATAACGGAATGGTCCCCTAAATCATGTTTAATAAGATCATCTTCCAATGTATTTCTTTATTTTTCACTTTAAAATAGAGTAACTCTAAAATAGAGTTGTGTTTCTCTCCAATGTATTACTCTATTTTTCATTCTAAAATAGAATATTCTAAGTATATTCTATTTCTATTTTATCATTAATATCTTTTATTTTATAAAATTTACAATTTAACCCCACTTATTTTATTCTTTGTTCAATAATATTATTAAACATTTATGAAATAAAAAAAACTATATTACATCATATAAAAACAATAATCTTATGGTAATAATCATTTTTCAATCATTTAATTTTAAATTTGTTTAAGTTTGTAAAAGAAATTGTGATATAGGAGAAAAAAAAAATTTCAAATTATCCTAAATAATATAAACATAGTACAAAAAATGATTTAGTATGATATAACTTTAAAAATACTATAATATAGTAATTTAAATAAAAAACTGATTTTATTATAATAAATAATTATTATAATTATTTATTTTAGTTTTAAATAAAAAGATTTAAAAGTTAAAGGACCATTTTATAAATAAAAAAATTCAATTCTAAAATAGAGTGAGAAATAGAATTACTCCAAATATAGAGTAAGAAATAGGTTTACTCTATTTTAGAGTGGAAAATAGAGTGGGGTTGTAAAATAATTTACTCTAAAATAGAGTTTAGAGTGGAAAATAGAGCGGAGGTTAGAGATGCTCTACGCACTAAGTTTAAGAAATCTCGTTTGGGCTATAGCAGTTCAAATATCCATGTAAGGAGTATTTAATAATCACCGCGTAAACATTTGTATGGTACTTTTGATTATTTATTTGTGTATAATGTCGGTGCTGAATGATAATAAATAGGCGTCTTGGGGTTGGTTAACAATTGTTAGCTTCTGTTTGTAATACCCAATAGAAGAAATAACAGCAAAATACAACTGTAATGGTCCAAACTATCTAAAGATTATCGACGGTGAAGAAAATCCAAATATGTTTCTGACTCTCTTATTTCCATCTAAAAGCATATTAAAAATAATAATTAAATCAAGCAAATACATATTGAAGAAACTAAATGATTAATTCGGCTAAAAGTTCAAGATAACTTAGGAAAATTAAAAATTTGAATTTATATCAAAATCACAAAAACATGTATGGTGATGGTGATAGTGATGTGATGATGATGATGATTATGGTACTGGTGATGCGATGATAATGATGATGGTAATAATATATCAAGATTATGTGATGATGATTGTTCGTGTAAAAATAGTTTTGTTGGTTTGTAAACTGAAGAATAAAATTTTCAGATTTCTACGAGTAAAAAATCACATATTGTACGTGGCAATCTGCACGTAATAGTGTGGTGAGTTTTTCAAGACTCACCAACACTTAGTTTTTTTTTTTTTTTTTTTTTTNNNNTTTTTTTTTTTTTTTTTTTTGCCAACTGATATTATTATTGAAAGTGAAGGAATCAATGTCAAGAAAACAGAGCTAAAAACAGGACGACAATTACGGATTGAACAATTACACGTTGGATACATTGTTAACTATGGCGGCCTTCATCGGTTGATGGTAGAATCCTAAATTCTGCATGTTAAAAGACGAGTTATTTTAAAGAAAAATAAATTGGAAAAATTATAATGATAGCTAGACACAGTTGTGACTTTTGTCGAAGCATGTGATTTAGCGGACCCACAATGTGTACATTGTCATTGATCTTGGCCGTCAAAGCCATAGAAAGAGCTGACTATAAACCCGATTTTTTTCTTTCAAGAAATTGTTTTTCTTTATGGTCTGAAACTCTATATTCATGTTTGTTGATTTTTGCTAATATTTACATTATATTACAGGGTTTTAGTTCCGATCATTTACTGATTACCAGAAGTTCATAGTATCATTATGTTTTGTAATAGCAACCAACGATGACTAATAGGAAGAGTTGGATGCATCTGTCTCGGAACGGAACTCTTTAACATCATCAGTCAAGAATTTCAAACCAGATCATGGCAAACCGGTTTAGTAACCCGGGCTGGCTCATCTCTCAATCTTCTAAACCACTCTTAATACATCTAAGAGCTATGACAGTTAGGCCAAGATCTTATAACAAATTCTTTCATTCATTTATCTGAAACTGGACATTATAAGTTTTAAAGATTATGTATAAAACCCACATTTAAGAAAGGGAAAAGAATCAAAAAACAAACAAAAAAATAAGCGAATATAAACGGGTTTTTTTCCCTTCTTCTCTGTCTTCATTTTGTGTGTGTCTAGTTGATCTGTTCTCCGATCAAATCCAACCCTACAACCAAGAAAGACAGTCCCTGAAACAGCAAGAAGTAGAAGTGAAGACCGTGAGCCGATAGGAAGCTCCTTGCAGCTGCTGTTAGCAGCAAGAATGCAAGCGCGAGCTCTTTCTTGAATACCATGTTTCTCTTCCTTTTGTTCTTTGGCTTAAGCCCTCCAATGCTCTTCTTCGTGGTTTCTTGCTCCACAAGATTCATCTCTTGTTCCTTGAGTTTGCTCAGAAGCTCCAATCCAGACTCTGAGTTTCTCCTATGCAACTTCTCTTCCTTCTCAGCAAACGCTAGCAAGTCGGATTCCGATGATCTCCCGGTCTTTTTGGTCACAACCCACTCGTAAGCCGATCCGAGCTGGAACAGCCCGGAGATCATGGCATTGAACTTGGTTATGGACATTGTGTTTTCGAAAAGGAGGTAAGGGATTAAGAAAGGGAAAGATTTAGGTGAGGGGAGGATGTTGAGAAATGAAATGAAAATAGGAACGTAACAGATGATCCACAAAGGAAGCTCGGCTTCGGGTATGAACATTGTTAATGGAAGTATGATGCAGAAGAGTGTGAACGAGTAAAAAGGTAGAATAAGCTTCCTTAGAAGAAAGAAGAGGAAGATCAAATTCGCCTTCTTCCCTACCGATATCTGCAAAATCAAAATCAAAAACCGAAAACAAACAGTTTTCAGTCTTATACATGCTGACATTGGTTATAGATCATTTTAGATACAGATTGTTTTAGTCTTGTTTACCTTTGATTTGATGATTGAAGGAAGGCATAACCGGAATAGCTGCATAGGACCAGAATGCCAACGATGCTGCTGCTTCTTGTAAGCTTCATAAGACTCAGGGAGCTCGCAAGTGACTTCAACGTCATTGAGATAGATGAATTTCCAGCCATTGAGATGCGCTCTAACCGCAATATCCATATCTTCCACGGTCGTTCTCTCGAGCCACCCGCCGGATTCTTCCAATGCTTTGATTCTCCAGACGCCTGCGGTTCCGTTGAAACCGAAGAAGTTGAGAAACACTCCGTTCACTTGCTGTTCTACTTCGAAGTGGAAACATAGGTTTATGTTTTGTAGCCTCGTGAGGAGATTCTCGTCTTTGTTTACGAAGGACCACCTTGCTTGGACCAGTCCTAGCTCTGGATTCCCCTGCAACAAACAACACGAAACACACTCTTTTTAACTTCTCTTTCTTCTTTTAATCAAATTTTGAATTTTTAAACGAAATCAAAATCTTGATTGTGTCATATTCTTCTTATATAATTTTTTTTTTTTAAATTACAGATTTTTTACTAAAAAAAGTATAACGCGAACTTTCTTTTTATGTTTACAGATCAAAATACTATTTTTAATTAAAAAACATGTAAATATGTAAAAACAAACGGAAGCGCAAAACCAACAATTGAAACCCAAAATCAAATAGAATCAAGATTAGGTTCAACTAGTTTAAAATCTGAAGACTTGTGCTGTGAAAATCAACCAACGACGTGTTGATTTTTGTAATCTTGTCGGTTACTTTGATTTCATACATAAAATACCAACTTAGATATTTCGAAAAAATATATTATTATATTTTTTCGGCTACTTTGAACATGACCCACCGAAAAAGATAGAATTAAAAAAACGAGACAACTGTCGGTGATGAGTATAATTGGAAGATTATTTCCTATTAAAAACCAGTGTAAAAAGAAAGAACAAATATTTTCACTGAAACATCATCGTAAATTACGAAACTTAAAGAAAAGTGTTCCCTTTTTTGAGTTGGGATAGATTGTGTGATTACCTTGAAATGAGGAATAGTCTTCTTGAGGAAATCAGGATTTGGTTGAAAATCTGCGTCAAAGATGGTAACGAACTCGTAGTCTTTAACGTAATCGCAGGTCATTGCCGATTTTAGATTCCCAGCTTTGTAACCAGTTCTGATCAACCGATGCCTGTATATTATGTTTACGCCTTTCTCGGCCCAAGCCGATACTTCTTCCTTGATCAAAAGCTGTAAATTTGGATCGTCTGAATCGTCAAGAACTTGAATCAAGATCCTATCCTTTGGCCAATCAAGCTGTGAAGCTGCTCCTATTGATTGTTCATACACCTAACAAAAACAGAACATAACAATTACAGAACAGAACACACAACAGAGGTAAAACAGAGTAAAAACAGAGTATTTACAGTTTACCTCTCGCTCATTGCACATTGGGATCTGAATAAGGACCATTGGGAAATTGGATGCGTCTTCCAAATCAAGATCATCATCTTTGATCTTAGGTTCAATCTTTTTGAATTTGATCCAGAAGCATCCGAGACAGAGGACTAACCGATCAAGAGACTGGATCAAGAAGAGGACAGTGCAGAATTTGGAGAGAGTGATGACAAGAGGAGCGATGTAATCGGATCGAAACGAGAGCCAAGCCATGTAAGACCACTCGACAAGCCCACGAACTTCCCAAGAAGGTCGGTTTATGAGATCAAGATTCCATTTCTTGTAATGCGCGACGATTTCTATGGACAAGGCAACTATGGAGATAACAAGACAGGCTTTGATGAATCTGTACATCTGTTTCCCTCTGCTTTTGGGATCTTCTTCTTCGTTTATGTTTTTGGCGGAGAAAGCGATTCGCTTTTTAACGGAAGCGAAGAGCCACGAGAGACACGAGACGACTCTGTGAGCTTTGAGGAGGAGGAACCATGAGAATTGTTTTGGGCTGATGGATTTTCGTTTGTTGTCAGGGAATGAGGATGGATCTGAGCCGTTGATCTCTAGCAAAGAGAAGTTATCTGGCTTCTCCATTGTCACTGCCACTGAATTTGGAGCCATGAATGAAGCTTTTAAGAGGAAAGTTACAGAGTATGAGGATAAAATAGAGAAATGGAAGACCGGAGAAATTGGATGTTTTGTTACTACGAAACGTTTGTCATTATAAAGATGAAACAGAGAAGCGGAAAAAGGATTTGAGTCGTCACTGTTTCATTAAATTTGCCATAAAAACTGGATCGTTTGTTTTTCACAGACAAAACTGTGATCAGATCAGAATCTGAGATACGATGGTGCAGCTGTGTAACTGAAAGTTGTGATTGAGAGAGAGAAAGAGGGAGAGAGAGAGAGAGACGAGGATCATGTGCTCAAGTGAACAACTGGTAATAAAGAGGAGAGAAGAAGAACAAGAGAGTCCTCCTCCTTTCTTTGAATTTTCCTCTCATTTTTTAAAGGAAAAGTTGGATTTTTTTCTATTTTTTATTTTTGACGGCAGGTGTTCTCTTTTTTTTTTTTTAAGTCCAATTCTTATTAGTGGATCTATTTCCAGCTTTCATAACTGAAGATCCAAAATTAACAATAAATATCCTAATATACCATGAAATAAGTTTTATTTCTGAAATTATCATCCGAATCAAAATATTTCAAAATTATTACATATTTTTGATGTAGAAAGGGTTTCTAAAATTTAACAAAGATTCATAAATCATTTTATACTTTTTTCTTCTATTTTTAGTAATCCCACGTAAATCTAAAGTTTATGGTATTTTTGAAAATTTCAGATTTTGGTGGTAAAATGGAAACAAAAACAAAATATGTTTTTAATGTTTAATTATAAATACGTAACCTTTTTAAATATAAATAGCAAACTATAAATTATTATTCTGTATAGTAAAATAAACAAAAGTTGATAAGAACGAATATTACAAACATACATCAGATTTATAATTTTTAATCGTTATATAGTTTAAGTGTAAACTCTAAAAACAAAACCCTTAAATCTAAAAATTAAACCGTCAACTCTAAAACCTAAATTCTATATAAAAAAAAAAAAGAGAGTCTATTTCTAAATTTTGAAAGAATCACTTTTTAATTAAGGTCTTCTGGATCATTTTAATAGTTTCAAACTCAATTAACTAAATTTATAGATTTTCTCACTTAAACAAAATTCTTCCAGTTTATTAATCCTGCTCAGTAATTTGACAAAATTTATCATTATGAATTTTTTTGTTTTGGGTCAATTTTAGGTTACCATTGAAACTCCACATTTTCATTTTAGTTAAAAGACGCGTCTACTTATTTCTATTATGTAGGAGAGAGGGGTTGTTTATATTATTTTAGGAAAATTTAGATCTCTATCCCCATCATTTGCGTAAATACTTTTTTTTAAAGAATATGTAATCATAAAACCGTGTGGATACTGGATACATTACATACATATATACGTGTGTATTAGCCATTAGGTAAGAAAAAAATATGTATGAAAACTTAAGGTCGTCGAGGAAAATTAAGATGATTCCAAGAAAAGCCCAAAAATCAATTTGGATGATTGGTAAGGACTTGGAGGTTTTTTAAGAAAACAAAAAGAAAAGGAATTGGAGGATGACATTTTGGTCCAGCGAAGACCAGATCAAACTTTTATAAATGTAATTAGATCACTTTAATAAATTATAGTATTACAGTAGTATTACTTTTGATTCAAAGTACACTAATAGAGAAAGGAGCTGTGTTGTCCCTTCACTGTCTTCCAACTTCTTCTAGACAATATAATTAATTAAAAACAATCCTGGTTCATAGTGTTAAATGTATCCGCTTATTGTAGCTCATTGATTGAGATAGTTTTTTTTCTTAATTTATATATATGGAGACACATTTTCATTTGTTTTATTTCAAAATGTAAAGTTAATAAGTTACTATTTTTAAGTATACTAAGAAAAAGACAGTAACCGTAACTGGTGAGAGAAAAAAACGCACATGAGACGTTTCTATTATGCGAGCATAATTTATTATGTTAAAATATATTATATTAATATCATATATCACAACAATATTGTAATTTAAATATTGAAATAAACGGTGGATAAATATCGAATTTAACCAGCTTGGTTTAGGAAGAGATTAGATATTAGATTATTACACTATGCAATACAGCTATACAAGTTATAAAACCCACGTGTTTACCACTTGTGTGTCATTCTCTGATGACATACTTATGATGCTTATGTGATAGTTATATATTGACTAAATTTAATTAGCAGTTGCTCTAAAACGCGCATGAGCTGGTAAATGGTAATACTTCATAGTTGTATGATTTTGAAATCTAGCACAAGTTTTCTTTGGCAACATTTATAAAATTACCTAAAATACTAAACTACCAATTATAGCATTACTGGATGTACTCATTCATATCTGTTTTTAGCAAACTAATTTTATGAAGGATCTCGTTTAAAAAAACAAATAATTATGAGTTTTCTTGCTGATAGGGATTCCTCCCACTTAGCATTTATTAGGTTTTAATTTCTTGTTTGTGTTATGTTATATAATACTTTAGGAGAAAACCATATATATATATAATTTATATATGTCATTAATAGAGTCACATGCTCTCTCTCCTCAGCACAGTCACTGAAGTAAGGTCTACCACATGAGAAGGCCAAGTTTTGTATCTTCTATTCTCAATCGTCATACATATTCGTTTAAATATATAGGGTGACTTTGCTGATTAACTCTTTTACAAACGTTAATTAGTCAATTTAACGTATTTCAATAACACGTTAAGTAAATAACATTTTATTTTTTTTTTAGACCATTTTATTTTTACAGACATGCGATCTTTATTCTGACAAATTACTATTGATGAACGTGACAAGATAAAATTTTAAAGCTGCTAACATCGTCAAAGTATTCATAATAATTAAAAAAATTTTAATCTCAACACAAACAATAACATATATATGGACATGTTAATGAAAGGAATATTCATGAAACTTGATAAAATGAAAGGAATAAAAGACAGATCTGTTAACATATAGTACACAAGTACTATAACTGAAAATACGAATATGTAACTATAAATACGTTATAAATTTTATTTGAGTTGGAGCAAAATAAAACATAATACGTGTAAGCAAAACACTTTAGCTGAAGCTTATTGACTATTGAAAGCAACATAAGACAGCGATAGTAATATATTGAACACATGTATATAATAATACTGAAAATATATAGCTATAACTGTAAATACTTATAAAATATATTGATTTTATTAACAACCAGAGAAGACATCTATATAGCTTCAGTCAAAATCGCTGACTGTTGGGTTATAATAGCTTCTTACCTGCAAGCCTTGTTAACATCAACATAGATAATATATTTTGAGCCTGTAAATAGGTTTCTAGATAAAATTTAGAATATAAATGAAAAAGTATGATGCATATAGAAAACAATTGTTTGAGTTCAATGTTCGGGAAACGTATAGCAAAGAAAATGAATATTAGACATATCTATTAACATATATAACACTATTGCGTAAAATAGGAGTACATAACTGTAAATATTCCTTTTCTTTGACTAACATAAAACAAGTTCAATACGAAAACATGGATTAATACCTAAAGCCAATTGGGAAAAGGGAACCCTTGGGCAAAGAAGAACCCATGTGGAAGACGATTAACAATGTCCCCACGATTTTACCCGTCTTGAAAAGAGGGACACTAAACCCCTAAACACAATTGGGATAAGGAACCCTTGGGCAAAAGGGAACCCCTGGGGAAGACGATTAACAATGTCCCCACGATTTTATCGGTCTTGAAAAGAGGGGCACTAAACCCTAACGCCAATTGGGATAAGGGAACCTTTGGGCAAAAGGAAACCCCTAGGGAGGACGATGAACATTGTCCCCACGATTTTACCCTTTTTGAAATGAGGGACATTAAACCCTAAGCCAATTAGAAAAATGGAACCCTTGGGCAAAAGGGAACCCTTGGGCAAAGGGTAACCATTGGGCAAAAGAGAACCCTTTAGGAAGACGATCAACAATTTTTCTACGATTTTATCCTTCTTGAACTGAGGAGCACTAAACCCTAAAGCCAATTGGGAAAGTGTAACCCTTGGGCAAAAGGGAACCTTTGGAGAAGACACTATTCATCGTTTTCTCCAAGGATTCTCTTTTGCCCAAGGGCTCCATTTTCTTAATTGGCTTTAGGGTTTAGTGCCCCTCATTTCAAAAAAAGAAAAAGCGTGGGGACAATGTTCATCGTCTTCCCCACGGGTTTTCCTTTGCCTTAGGGTTCCCCTTTTCCCAATTAGCTTTAAGATTTAGTGCCCTTTATTTCAAGACGGCTAAAATCGTAGGGATAATGTTCATCGTCTTCCCCTATGTTCCCCTTTGTCTCCATATATATACTTTTAGGGTTTATGATTTAGAGTTAAAGTTTAGGGTTTAGAGTTTAAGGTTTAGGATTTAGGGTTTAGGGTTTATGGTTTAGGGGTTAGGCTAACCTATATACCAATGTAATAGTAATGTATATCTAGAAATAAGTTGGTGTTTTCAAATATAGTACTTAAACTTATTAAATTTAAATGTGTAACTTGTATACATTTATACCACTCTTGATTGCTAAAGGTTGTTAGGTGTGAAATAAACGTTTATATAAAATCTTAGAACAAAATTTTCTTATTATTAAACATATAACATTATTCCGCTATAACCACAAAATTTTATAATATGAGAAAACATCTTCAACAATCATTACTACATACATTACCGTTAAGTTTTGAACATTACTAGATATATTACTTATATATTATTGGACATTTCAGACAAACATTACTGGATACATTATTACACATTACTGGAAATATTGATGGACAATCTACAACATGTTTCCAACACATCTTTCAACACAATATATGTAACATTTTGGACAGTCATCATCAACGAGTTGTAGTATACAAACAATAAAAAAAATGGCCAATCGGGACACGTTTGATACTCCCAAGTTGTTTGAAATGTGTTGTTGTGTAGGGGCTCAAATCCAGCAACCAATTGTATTAGTTCTTCTCCCATAGTATATATTTCAAAAACCATGACTTCTTGAAAATGTTGCACGTACCGTCGAAAAAGATGTGATGCATATTTGGTCCTACATGCACATATGCTTATGATTCAGCAAGTAAATGTTGCAAAGTAGTTGACCTCGACGATCTCTGATAGCAGATTGATTGATCCGGATGCAAATAAGGTAAAATTACAGCAATTAAATGAGATATAATGGCGAAGATCATTGACATAGGTTCATTAAAAATTACG
>OVAY01001701.1:0-22276 GCA_900406395.1 Kernera saxatilis | reverse complement strand
AAAAAAAAAAAAAAAAAAAAAAAAAAAAAGCTGAAGAAATGTGTCGATGCACCCAAAGTAACCGAGTTCGAATTTCATCGGAAGGAGTTTTGAGAGAGGAGGCACACGAATTATATACACTCTATTAAGAGGCACACGAATTCTATTCGGGTTATTTTGGGAGAAGGCACCCTACTTTTTTTACTTATTTTGTAATTATATTTTAAATAATATTTAATATTTTTAAAATTATAACGGATTTTAAGCGAGTTTAATTTGCATGGACAGCAAAAATGTATATATATTTTTTTGTTTTAAAGATAGACGCTTATAATTTTTTCTTATTAAATTTACTAAATAATATGAACTTTTCTTTGAAAATAACTATATATCATATTTGCATGTAATTATGTAGACAAACTAAATGTTAATACTTTTTAGTTTTTTAAAGAATTATACATGAGAAAACTGAAATTTAAATACTCCGCAGACTGATTGCAAAACCTATAGTCCTATACAAAGAGGTGTAGCCGTGAAGGTTATGGTTGGTATTTTTAGGACTGTGATCCTTCACGGACTAGTCTACTAAACTTGTAAAATATCTTTACTTGCTGCAGGGTAGATTAGCCCGTTTTGTCACTTTAAAAAATATATAACATAATGCCAAAACATTAAATACTAATACCTACCATTAAAAATGTAATATATGAATTGCGTCATTGTATGTTACTATATTTAATGGAATAAATTAAATTAAAATAAAGGTAATAATAGTAGTCATATCCCATTCTTTGAAGAAGAAAAAGAAACATATCCAATTATACAAAATTCTTGGAACATAAATGGTTTCTTTTTCTTTGTTGACATGAACATGAATGGTTACTAAAATAATTTAACATTCATACGAAAAAAGGTTATTAAAATGTAGTAAAATAATCAATTAGATTTAGTGGGTCCATGTAACAAAGCAAACAAGTCGAGTCGTACTGATAAATGGTAACTTTTTTTTTTTTTTGACAACTTTAAAACACTATACTGATAAGTGGTAACTGATGTCATGAATGATGAGTGCGCAATCATGCGATGGCAAACTCGTCTTTTCCTCCTGGAAGGTAAGAAATTCATAGATGCTCCCCTCACTATTACTTATTTCTGTAATTACCCCAATCTTATTATTTTACATTAAGGCCCCCATATACATTATTATTAGGCCTATTACTCTACCTTTTCACATTTGGAAACATAACAGCCACAAGACACACTTACAAAACATACCCACGCACCGTCTTCACATAATAAAGCTCCCAAGTCATATTATCAATTCTAGGTTTTTAGCAACGGCACAAGTTCTGGATAGCTTGACATATATTTAACAAAATCATCGTATGCTTCTACGATGAGGTGATCATCGTCCCAATTATCCCTATATGTAGCGGACTGTGCATAAATTCTCTTGAAACCGATGTAAAACATTTCTTCTCTCCATTTCTCTATCCGTGGATAGTCACATTGATCCGCAAGCCAATTATCGTATTCAAACTGCAACAAGAGTTTCACCAAAATAATGTTTAGTCTCAACCACTTATATATTGATAACATGTTGCAAAAAAGTAGTGGTGAGGAAGCTGTGTACGTACCTGAGAGTCATCGGGCATCAAATGCGTATATCTTTTTGGAATACCCGAGGCTTCGAGCTTATCGTAGAATGCCTTAGTGTCTTCCATCATCTCGTCTTGCGATGGGAGAGATACCCTCCCAGATAAAACCGCTGCGACCCACTTGCTTTGAAGCTCAAACATTGGAAAGGGAGTGATCTACAAACCAAGTTAAACCAAACAGCAATGAGATCATATGTAAAAGTATAACAAAATATTCAAAAAAAGAAAGAAACATTATTAAGATTATTAACCTGCCATGGTAAGCCGATGAACGAAAGGCCCGGGGCAAGAGCCGGAGGAAATACATGTTTATACAACGGCCCAACACGATTATCGTCGACGGTCACTTCGCCTTTCGTGTCTAGAAACGGGAAGTAATACTTGTACCTGAAGACAACGTTTCCAAAACACATGTTATGTGCTCTGTTCCAATGTTTAAACTCTTTTAGAGAATTGAGCCAAATTAAGTTTATCTTACCCGGTACAATGCATAATGGTATCGGCGTAAACCGTCTTTCCGTTTTGGAAAACCACCGAGCCGTCTTCGCGGGTAGTTTCAATCTGTAACGGACGTAGCGAGGAATCATGTAATGATCTTATGGACTAATTGAATCATTCATTTGGTCGGTTTAGTTAGTACCGTTGGGTGAAGCCATAGATTTTCATAACCGGGAAGCTTCTCGTAGGTCTCTCGTGAAGTAGATCTTGACGAGACGTGGACCTCTTTCGCGACTTTTGCTATATCTCTGCTTATATCAACTCCGCTCGCTGAGCTTCCGATCACTATCACCACCTGCAAACGCAACAAAAGGGAAACGATCCAAGCGTTAAAGTGAAGAGAGACGTTGATTTGAGATAATTACAAGATTCATTATAGTGATGAGATTCTTCTGCAAGTACCTGATCTTTGAATGGATCAGGAACACGGTAATTGTGGCTGTGAATTTGCTTGCCTGGCCATGAATCTATGCCTGGAAAAAAAAACCAAATTCTTAATTTTTTTTCCTTAAGGAAAGCCTAAATCTGCTTTTACTGACGTAAAGAGAAAATTAATTACTATTTTATTGATCTAATCTTTTTTGATAATAATTTAAATGATATAATACCACTTAAAAATATATATATATTTTTAATGTAGATTTTTTTTTTTTCGAGAAAGAAACCAGATAAAATTATTCTTAAGTGAAACAAATAAAAAGCCAAATAATCCGAACCACTGAACAAAAAAATTAAAATGTCCAAAGTCTAGTTTTTTAACCAAAAAAATTATCTTTCTTTTCTTAAATGGGAAAATCTCTTTCGTTTTACAAAAAAAATATATAATGTAAAGTAACATATTTCTGGTACAAAATTTAAGGAAAACAAAGTAAAGAACAAATAAAACACACAATTCAGGACACGAGTAAGGTTTGCTTATTTTACCAGAGGTAAGAGCATGACGTGGCTCTGTATAGTGTCCGTTACAAACCACGACGGCGTCGTATATCTCGTCAGCAACACCATCGCAGCTTCTTGACTTAACCCTCCACTTCGGGCTGTTCTCCTCCTCCGCCGCCGGCTCCGCCCTAACAACCTCCGTCTCGAACCTTATCATCTCCTCGATATTGAACTCCTTAGCAAAGTCTCGCAGGTAAGCAAGAACTTCACTATGACCCGGATGTCTTCTCGGATCCCTCGACCCGTCGTGGGGTCGGGTCGCGAAAGGGAAGTCGGTGAAACCCATGCACTCTCGGGGGATGTTCGTGCGTAGGGATCTGTAGAGACTCGAGTGGACGACGGGTCGGGTCGGGTCGAGGCTAAGCGGGTCGGGTTCGACTTGAGAGGTGTAAGCCCACACGCCACCGATTTGGCTCCCTCGCTCTATGACGACCACTGAGTGGCCTTCACGACGTAGCTCACGAGCAGCCACGAGCCCGGCAGCTCCGGCTCCGATTACTGCCACGTGGCGAGAGGTGGTTGGATCAGGATAACTCGGTGCCATTTAGGTTATAGTGAAGTATTGTGAGCTAATAAAAGATGAAGAGATTGTAATGATAACGAAGAAGAGAAAGGTGATGGTGTGTTTTCGATTATAACGATGTGCAATTTATATACGAGGAAAAAAGTACCTTTGTTGATGACGTGTCAGTTCAATGTAGACAATTCTTACATAGTCTCATAGGAATATATATTTTAATTCAATTAAGTAGGTAGCATTACTACAACCATGCATGTCTATAAGAGAATATACAGATTTTTGTGAATTTTGTATCACTAAACCGGATTGGGTTACGAATTATAACTGGTTATTGTATTTGAAGTTTCAAATAATAAAAACATAATGGATTGTCGGGGTGTAGCCCCCCCACAAACTTTCATTTAAGTTTTAAACCCCATAAAACTTTAATTTCGGAGTCAGACTCCATATAATTTTTTTTGTCAAAGTTAAACCACACAAATTCGAAATTTGAAAGTTTATCCACACAGACGTTAATTGTTGACGTTTTCCGTTTAATCTTACTTAAAACCGGATTTAAAATTTATCACTGATTCTATCAAATTTGATCAATTATAGTTTTTCTTTTCTTTTCCTCATCTGCTTAATATTTGGTATATATGTATATGTGTATATATGTGTATATATATATATATATATATATATATATTGTTGCATTTTGAATTTGATGTCTAAACAAAAAAAATTGTACTTGTGTTTTTGATAGAATTGGATATAGCTGATTTTACTCATTTTTTTGTTTATCATATTATGATATGAAATACCCTTCTATTAATCTACAAATAGATGATCTTATGAACAGCGGACAAAATCATGATAGACGATCCAACATGCAGTATATAAAAAGTAATACCTCAAAAATAGAAACTTGCAATTACATTATTATGGGATTTTCACAAGAGACATAGTATAGAATCTCCAAATCATTTGATCAAGTAAACACAATACTAATGATTTATCAAAAAATATAATATCTAAGCTTTAGATATTCAAATGTATATAACTTTCCTTTATATGTACTTTTAATTTTTGAATAAATTGGTTACCTCTTTTGAAGTGCAGCCCAATGTATCTACTACCTAATAATGTCCAGGATCATGTGTACTATTCAATATTGCATACCAAAAAAGAAACTTTTCCTTTTATAATAAATGTAGAAATAATATATGCTACTATTTATGTGGATATGCATTATAAATTATTCAGACCACTATGCACATCTTATTTACCAATATCACTGCATGCACAAGTATCTAATTTTTCACACCAGAGAACTGTTAATTTTATTAATAAATAAGACAACATTGCAATAAGCTTAATATTTAATTATCTTTTTAAAAATATGTTTTTCCATTCATTTCTCATAACATCTTTCTTAATTTCTTTTCTAGAAGTTGAAAATTTGAAGCTTCTGGATTTGAAAGTCCGATTAGATAAAAAAAAAAGTAAGATCGATACAAAAAAGTTTTTTAATGATTAAAAATATTTGAGATAAAAATAATAATTTGCAGAAACTACTTTTACAGGTGGACTGAATATATTATAAAATTAGTAAAAGCTATAAGGAGACGGCAAATATGAATCGTCTACGTCATTGTTCTTTGAAAATGATAGACGCCAAATATGAAAAATATCTATCAAGTTGCAAGCAAATCCATTACCGAAATAGTTTGAAAAATTGGAAACGACGTCTCTCTTTTATCTTCCTTTATGAGCACTTTCGTCTTTTTGGACAAAACACTAACACCACTAATTTCACCAAACTTCTTGCAATTTCACTAAGATTGATCTACCAATCAGGATTTAGCTTATAATAGATAATTCAATTAATTATTGTACACATATTTCGCAGCGGTCTTGATTCATTTTCATTTTTTTACTTTTCATACTACTGCAATCTTTATTTCTCATTATTTAAAATCTGAGTCCAAAAATTAAAATATAAAATTTTCTTAACCATTCCCTAAACCAATTTAATTGTGTGTATGACATTTGGACTCGTCTTGCCATTACTAAAAACAACTGCAGTTTTAAAGACCACAAAAAAATTGTTGGTATATATCATGATCTGTGAAACTTTAATTTCATATAAGTATTCTGTGAAATTTTAAGTTGAATAGGTCATCAATTTTTTTTTTTTTTATATCAACAAATAATGTTCTTACAAGCATTGATTTGTAAGTACGGTTAGATAATTGTCCATTTAATGTTTATTCGAAAGTCGAAATTGTTGATCCGCATTATCTATCTCTTGTACTAAAAGATTGGAGGGGTCCAAATTCCAAAGCGTGTGACCAGAGGCGCAGTCTTTGCAAGCCGCTCTCGTAGGTATTATATTTTGCTAAATGTACCCCCGATGTTTTTATCTAAGACAACTTCGTCCCTTAATTAGTTTTAACTTTTAAGTCTTAAAAAATTAGAACGCATGTATTGGACACATCTTTGTACCGTATATTAGAGATAAGAATCATTTCAGTACAATGAAACACGATAAGAATCATTTTAGAGATACTAACTCCGGTAAATGAGAAGATTGAACTCACTTCAGTCTTAATTTTGTCAAATCCTCGATCATTCATATAAATGTTGGATTGAGAGCAAATTTTATATCTCGAATATAATATTCTGTTCTCTCAAAGTTCACTGGGCAGTTCAATGGGCAGCTAACGCACAACTCGATGGTCCAGTTGAAAATTTCAGAAATGTTTGGAAAAATATTGAAAAGCAGCCCTTTAATGAGATATCATGATCAATTAAAGTTGAAAGAAAAATTATAGATATGACAAAATTTAAAAAGGGGATAAATCCTTACATTATAGTTGCTTGACAAAGCACATCGTGTGGTTTCAGGAGGATTTTATGTGTATAGATTTTATGTGTTTAAAAGTTGTGTATACATAGGAGGATGTGGGTTATTGACTTTAGCCAACGTTGAGTAACATGGGCCTTATATGGACCAGCACACATCAAAGAGAGAAAGCAAAGGACTTGGGCCAAATCAAGGATCGTTCAAGCCCAAGTACAAATCAGTTTGTGTTAGTTGCAAATAACATAGACCCGTGAGATATATAAGCATAGGAGAAGCGGTGAATCCTAATTAGGTTTTCTCTCGGTTATTGCTTGTAACGATATATCTTTATTTTTTATAGGGTTCTTTCTCTTGCAAGTTTTCTGTAAGCAAAGAAAGGATCCATTAGAGCGGGGTTGTAATCTTTCTCATCTAGCTAGTGGAGGTTGTGGGAGACGGTTCCCACCCGAGACGTACCGGTTAGAGGCCGGGAACTCGGTGATCAATTGTTTTGTGTCAAGTTCAACAAACTAACAAATCAATCGATCTAGCAAATTCCTTAACAAGTGGTATCAGAGCAATCCAGGTTCAGATTGCAAGGGTGAGAGAATTTGCAGAGGAGAGAGATTCAGGGGTCCAAACAGAATCGCAGGGAAGAAGGGTTTAAGGTACTTATCTGTTCTTCAATGGTTGGTGCGAGTTTTCTGTTTCTGTGTGAGGTCATCTTCTTGTGAGGTACTTCGCTGCTTACCTGATTCATAAGAAGAGAAAACACAGTTAGACATGGAGCATATACAAGAAAAATTTGATATTGAGAAGTTTGATGGTAAAGGTGACTTTGGTCTTTCAAAACATAAGGTGGAGTGTCAGCTAGAGAGTCTAGGCTTAGAATCTGTTTTGAATGAGAATACACCAAAATTCTCAGAATCTGACAAGCAAGAGGAAGGACAGGAACCAAAGATTGATCCAAAGTTTGCAGAGAAAGACAAAAAGGTTAAGAACCTTATCAAATCGTGTATTAGCGATCAAATTTTGAGGAAGGTTATGAAAGAGGCTTCTGCTCTTGGTATTTGGAAGGCTCTTGAAA
The DNA here is from genome assembly GCA_900406395.1 of Kernera saxatilis. Taxonomy (NCBI): domain Eukaryota; kingdom Viridiplantae; phylum Streptophyta; class Magnoliopsida; order Brassicales; family Brassicaceae; genus Kernera; species Kernera saxatilis. The sequence goes on along the minus strand of OVAY01001701.1, from coordinate 14,768 downwards.
GGGATTATCAGACAAAAGCTCTACCTAACAGGATTTATTTAAAATAGAGATTTGTTGGTTTCAAGATGGAAGAGAATAAGAGCATTGACGAAAATCTGGACAGTTTTATAAAGTTAGTGGATGATCTTGGAAGCTTGAACATAAACATAAGCGATGAGGATCAAGCAATTCAACTTCTAACTAGTCTGCCACCACAATATGAACCTTTGGTGCACACGCTTAAGTATGGTAATGGCGCAGATACTTTGACGTTGCATGCTGTCACAAGCTCAGCATATGCTAAGGAGGTTGAGCTGAAGGAAAAGGGGTTGCTGAAAAAATCCAAGTTTGCCGGAGAGGGTTTGTATGTTGAATCAAGGGGCAGATCAGAGAAGAAGTTAGATGAGGGAAGCTCTAGACAGTGGAGAGGGAGATCTAAAAGCAGAGAATCAAGGAATAGGTTCAACAAGATTGGCGAGGGTGGCTGTTTTATTTGTGGTAAAGAAGGTCATTGGAAAAGAGAATGTCCAGAAAGGAAAGGAAGGAAGCCTGGAGATTCCGCTAATATTGCAATGGAACCTGAACAACCTATGGTGTTAACTGCCAGCGCTCAAGATACAAAGAAAGAATGGGTTATGGACTCTGGGTGGTCATACCATACTACATCAGACAAGGAAGTCTTGTTTGATTTTAAGGAGCTCAATGGTGGAAGGGTGCTAATGGCTAACGACACACAAAATGACATCAAAGGAATTGGGAAAATCTGAATTCAAAATCCAGATAGTTCTGAAGTAATACTCAAGGATGTTAGGTACATGCCAGAGGTGAGTATGAATCTGATTTCCTATGGGATGTTAGAAAAATCAGGTTGTAGATATGAGGGAGGTGACTTCATGGTTAAGTTCTACAAAGATGGAAAGAAGGTAATTTCAGGAAAATACAACGATGGGTTGTATTATCTCCAAGGCAAGGTTGCTAAGAGTGAGGAGAATGATTCTAAAGCCGAGAAAGAAGAAAGAAGGAAGAAGTCAAAGAAGGTGACATTCAGCGAGAATCTAATTCAAGGACTTACTCCATACGGTTTTGAGACAAGAAATCTGAAGAATTGTGGGTTATTGACTTTAGCCAACGTTGAGTAACATGGGCCTTATATGGGCTAGCACACATCAAAGAGAGAAAGCAAAGGATTTGGGCCAAATCAAGGATCGTTCAAGCCCAAGTACAAATCAGTTTGTGTTAGTTGCAAATAACACAGACCCGTGAGATATATAAGCATAGGAGAAGCGGTGAATCCTAATTAGGTCTTCTCTCGGTTATTGCTTGTAACGATATATCTTTATTTTCTCTAGGTTTCTTTCTCTTGCAAGTTTCCTGTAAGCAAAGAAATGATCCATTAGAGCGGGGTTGTAATCTTTCTCATCTAGTGGAGGTTGTGGGAGACGATTCCCACCCGAGACGTACCGGTTAGAGGCCGGGAACTCGGTGATCAATTGTTTTGTGTCAAGTTCAACAAACTAACAAATCAATCGATCTAGCAAATTCTTTAACAGAGGATTTTGAGCATTTGCAATACATCAACCCAAAAAACATTTTTTTGGACTAGGACTAGGAAAATGTTCTTGATCGGATATCCGTTTCTGTAAAAAAAAAAGAGGATATCTAGAACTCTCGGATATGGATTTGGTGTTTTTTTATCCGATATGCTTTCATATATATTAAATGACATATGATTAATATATATAATAAATAGAATCATATATGAAAATATGATTAGCAAAACTAACCCACAAGTTGACCATTATTTAGCAAATATTTAGCAAGTACTTAGCAAGTACTTAGCAAGTACTTAGCAAGTAGCTAAAACTAAAAAAAAAGATTAATTCATTTAATATTTAAGACTCAATCCAATAATGTTTTGGTTAAACTTTAATTTTTTTCAAAATACAGATTGTGTACAGAGGCATATAATCTTGAAATCAAAGAGACAAAATATTGGTGAACATAATAAAAAAGGAGTAAAGTTGTTTCATTGAGCAGGAGAACTGCATGATAGCATATCGCAAAACCTGAGATGGAAATATCCTGAATCAGTTGGAAAGAGGAGTAAGGATACATATAAATTTCTTTATCTTATTTTATTTTTGTACGCCATTAAATTATTTTTCTTATGAACTACTTTTTTGAAATACATACATCATAAATCATTCTCAACTTCTATGTTATGTAAGCATAATTTCTCTTTAAAAGTAGTACGCAAGAGCATGAAACGCCCGATTGAGGAGGTTAAATTATGAAATGTCCATCTCATACTCTCTGTCCTGATTTTGTCATTTACACAAAATTAAACAAAGCAACTTTTATATTCTTTGCACCTAGTTTAAAACTGCTTAGCCATTTTTGAAGTCAATTAATTCATTAGAAAGAAAAAAACATAATTTTGAAAAAAAAAATACAACCCTCTCATGTTTTCTTTAACAACTAACCTCTTCTTTTAGAACTATTATACCCCCAAAACGAATATCTTTATTCGCTTTCTACATTTTTGAGTCTTTGAGAAAAATGCCAAGAAATAAATGTCAAACTTCGTCATCAAAAATTTAAATACCAATATTTGTAAAAGTTGCCGAAAAAACTACTGATCTGTTAACAGTGATGATAATTAATAGCATAGTTATTTTAAATCTAAGTGATCAGTAGTTTTTTCCTCTCTCGCAGCTTAAGACTCTCTCGAAGATAGTCAAGTACCTGGCCCGAATAGAGTCCAATAGAAAAGTGTACATACTCGTTTTTTCCTCTCAATTTTGCCATTCTTTCATGTATAAAACTCTTGACTATCTTCAAAAACACAATTGTGATGATCAGTTTCTTACATTTTCTCGTATATGGTTTCAACTACGACAATTAGATAACAAATCAACGTTTCTCTTAAGGTTAACCCATTTATAGTTAATCTACTTTATGTAACTTTATTTTCATGATTGTGGGCACAAACGTAAAAATAAGATTTAATGCAGTTCCACTTATTTTCAACTACATTTTTTCTTTTTTTTGCTAAAAATTTTCAACTACATTTTTAAATGTCAAAGATTCTCTCTATAGAAATGGTAAATCGTTTGAAAATTTCTCGACTCTACTTATTACTTGGAGTTTCTGTAAGGTTTATTTTTTAATTTTTTTATTAATTAGATAAACGTAATACCCATGTAAGAGTTTAACAACCATAAAAGATAAACAAACTTGCTGGATGAAACAACTAGCGATCGAGACATCATGAAATGAAACCCTAATAATAAACTAGAACACACCAATTACGACCAGACGACGCGATATAGAGAAACCCTAACAACACACCGACCATGCACGGTCCAAACAGATTTTATTATTCTAGAGTTTTAATACGGGCAAATTATGCAGCAACGTTCTCTCTTCTTCTTGACTAGACTTGGCGCTTAGGAGCAATGATCCAGAGTAACCTTAACTTGCATCGCATCGTAAACCAAACAAAACTTGATGTAGCCTCTATATTTGCGTCCGGAGTAGTCGGTCTGGTCCACGGCTGGTTCTTCTAAGCAGAACGTGACGTGGGTTGGGTGGAGTACGAACTCCATGGATAGTTTTGAACAACCCGATATGTCTACCCTCGCCACGCACGAATCCTCCTTGAAACTCTTGCGGATTGGTCCGTCACTTCCTTGTATCTCCAGGTACTGTCATAAAACAAAAACCAATTAAGAAGAAGAAACAAAGCGAAACAAAGATTGGTTAGGGAGAAGCAAAATTTTTGGTAAAAAGATTGGGAAAGAAATGGTACCATCATCGGTGGAGCTGGCTGCTGTCGAGGAGGATGCACTCATTCTCAGATTAGTCTGTCTTTGGAATTGGAACAGTGAAGAGTAAGTTGATAATTGATTGATGATGCTAATGCGATCGTCTAATTACTATTTTATAGACGGATGAAATGTAATTTGTCTCAAAAAAGGCTTGGGCTAAATTACAGTGGGCCTACTTATAGGCCCAATGCATTAATCAACCCCTGTAACCCATACACTCTCGAGTAGGCCTTCATGATAAAATATGTGATACTGACTAGAATGTTGGCATAGTTTTTTTGAGAAATATTGCATAATGTTTTACTATTCTGCGCGGAGCAATATGAATCTAGTGCTAAGGAGAAGGTAGTTAGTTTACATAAAAAAAAGAAAGGTCAACCTTTGGGCTTATAAAAGTCAGAAGCAAAATAAATAAGTATAAGACATTGAGAGTTGAGACAGGCGGAGACGTGGGTGCAGACAGAAGAAGGAAAGATGTCGTGCCAGTAACTAAGTTTCTAAATATAGATCGAAGAGACAAATGGGATAATAACCAATCAAAAGTCCCGTAATCGTAGAGAAGAAGGGATTATATAAGAAGAAGACAATAGAAAAAAACAACCATCACCAAGAAAGAGAAACTCAAGGTACATCGTCTCATTTCCTTTCATCCAATTTCTTCCAGTTGTTATTTGCTTCTCCTCCGTTCATTATATGCAAATCGTTTATGTAATGTTGCCGCTTCTTTATTGGATTAGATACAAAACGAAAAAGAATGAGGTTTGAATATTATAGCTTTTTGGGGGGGTTTTTTGATTGATTGATTATGTTGTGTAGGGAAAGAGATAGTAGAGAATGGTGAACATTAGAGTACAAAAGGGACCGGAATTTCCGAGGATGGAGGTCGGAGAGATAGACACGAGAGCGCCGTTCCAGTCGGTGAAAGCTGCGGTGAGCTTGTTCGGGGAAGTAGCCGTCTCAAGGCAGAGAAGTACTCCTAGGAGATCTCGACTTTCCTCTGAGGCAAGTCCAAGAAAAAACAACATGGATCATCAACAGATTCTGGAGATTATAATCTAGGTTTTGAACGGATTGTATGTATTCAAAGCTAACACCTTTCTTTTTATTGCGTTGCAGAGTGTTTGCGACAAAGAAACACAGCTAATGCTAGCCCACAAGCAATTCATCAAGATCAAGCAAAAGCTGGACAATGCTGAGAGCACTAGATCTCGTGCTCTTTCCGATCTCTCAAAGGCAAAGAAGACGATGGAGGATCTTAGCAACAAGCTCGAGACTGTCAACAAGTCCAAGCAATCCGCTATTGACACCAAAGAAACCGTCCAACAGCGAGAAGAACAGCTTGAGCATGATAAGTCCCATGGCTCTCCTCCTCACCACCACGAACTTGACGTTGCTAGAGAACAATATCTCTCCACCACAGTTGAACTCGACGCTGCAAAACAACAGCTCAACAAAATCAGACAGAGCTTTGATTCCGCTATGGACTTCAAAGCCACGGCCTTAAACCAGGCTGCAGAAGCCCAACGTGCACTCCAAGCTAACTCTGTTAAGGTTAACGAGCTTTCCAAGGAGATTTCCGATATGAAAGATGCGATTCATCAGCTCAAGCTAGCAGCCGCTCAGAATCTTCAAGAGTACGCCAATATTGTGAAGGAAAAAGACGATTTACGAGAATGTTACAAGACGGCCGTTGAGGAGGCAGAGAAGAAACTGCTGGTCTTGAGGCAAGAATATGAGCCTGAGCTCTCAAGGGATCTTGAGGCCAAACTGATGGAGACAACTTCAGAGATTGAGATTTTGCGGGAGGAGATGAAGAAAGCTCATGAATCTGAGATGAACACGGTTAAAATCATTACAAATGAGCTTAATGAGGCTACAATGAGGCTACAGGAAGCTGCTGATGACGAATGCTCTCTCCGGAGCTTGGTGAATTCTCTCAGGATGGAACTAGAAGACATGAGAAGAGAACGCGAAGAATTGCAGCAGAAAGAAGCAGAGAGATTAGAGATTGAAGAAACGAAAAAGTTGGAAGCTCTCAAGGAAGAGAGCTTGAAACTGGAGCAAATGAAATTAGAAGCTGCGGGAGCAAGAAACGAAGCTGAAAAGATGAACAAGAAGATAGAGAGCTTGAAGAAAGAGACGGAGGCTGCAATGATAGCTGCAGAGGAAGCTGAAAAGAGACTAGAGTTAGTTATAAGAGATGTCGAAGAGGCGAAATCGGCTGAAGAGAAAGTCCGCGAGGAGATGAAGATGATATCTCAGAAGCAAGAGAGAAAGAAACACGACGAATCGTCTGGTTCGAAGATAAAAATCACAATACAAGAGTTTGAATCTTTGAAACGTGGAGCAGGGGAAACAGAGACTGCAATTGAAACGAAGTTGGCAGCTATAGCAACTGAGCTACAAGAGATCAACGCAAGAAAAACTGAAGCGGACAATAAATTAGGAGCTAGCCTGAAAGCTATAGAGGAGATGAAACACGCGACAGATTTGGCTCAGAAGTCAGCAGAATCTGCAGAAGCCGCAAAGAGCATGGTGGAAAGTGAGTTGAAGAGATTGCATCAACAAGAAAATGTACCACATGCTTAGGGCTTGATTCAATCTGTATAAAACCTTATTTTTGTTCCAACATTAAAATATAAAGACGATGAAAACGGCTAAGACTTGACATCAAAGAAACAACACACAGACAGGTCAACCATTTGTTAAAGGAACCATTCATCATCATCTGGATTCCAATAACTGAGAAGGAAGAACACTAATCAGCTTCTGTCTCAAGAAGTCCTCATAAGCTTCAACCATGAGATGATCATCGTCCCACTTATCTCGGAAAGTGTCTGATTGTGTGGCAAGTCTTACATAGCCGCCTGCTACTTCCTGACCTCTCCATTGTTCAACAGGCGGTGCACCAACTTGCTCAGCTATCCAGTTGAGGTAATCAACCTGACACGTACCAAGCTTATGCGTGTATCGCTTGGGAAGCCCGCTCGCATCACGCTTTGCATAAGAAGCGGTAACGTCTTCCATCTTTTTGTCTTCTGAAGGAAGTGTGACCCGACCGGACAAAACAGCAGCTACCCACTTGCTTTGGAGCCCAAACATAAAGAATTGCAGTGTCTGATTTCTGAAACAAAGGATGTGATTAGGAGATGGAAACGTGCGGAAAAAGCGTAAGAAAGTAAGATTGAATGAGAGACTTAACCATCCATGGTAAACCAATGAAAGAAAGCCCAGGAGCAAGCGCAGGCGGAAACACGTGTTTGTAAAGAGGTCCAACACAGTTATCCTCGACAGTAATGTAGCCATTGGTGTTGAGAAACGGGAAGTGATATTTGTAGCCAGTGCAATGCACGATGGTATCGGCTTGTACAACCTTACCGTTCTGGAAGACAATGGACCCATCTTCGCGTGCGCTTTCTATCTGAAACAAAAGGCCACAAATTGAATCAGTGACCCATCTAGTATGATCAAATTTTCTCTCTGATCTATCTTTCATTTTGTTTCTTTGTTATTTACCATAGAGTGAAGCCACAGATTGTTGGACCCGGGAAGCTTTTCGTATGTCTCAGATGGATTTGATCTAGACGCTATATGAACTTCTTTCGCCACTCCCGTTATGTCCCTACTGATATCGGATCCACTCGCAAAATTTCCTATCACTACCACCACCTTGCAAAGATTTTGAACCAACAATGTGAGATGCATGAATCTCTTGTATTGTATTGTAGATTTCAAACTCAACCTCGACTTGTATTCAACTCTGATTACTCCAAAAAAGAAACACTACACCAAAAGCATCTGAACACCATTTGGATATATTACGGACACTGTTTTTATAGCCCAACTATTCCATATAACTTTGGTAAATCAAGTGTCTTTTAGCTCAGTGATTTCATTCTATCATTTTAGTCCACCGATTTATTTTTCATTTTTTAAAGATTTACAGTGCTACAAATATGAACCATTTTTTTCAAATACTTGAATTATTTATTCATATACAATATTCTTACCAGCCCATCCGATACCCATCCCTTACAGAAAATATAAATCACTATAGAACTTCAGATAAGATCAAGTATAAGTGTATTACTAATTATATTAGATAAGAACTAGAGAGTATAATAATATTTCGTCGTATATAATGAAAAAGATAGTCGTTAAAAACAAAAACAAAAACAAAAAGCGATTTTTAAGTTTAGAAAAAAGAGAGAAAAAACAAAAATTAGTAAAAGGTTCATGAATTCTGCAAGAACCTGGTCTTTAAATGGATCAGGAACACGGTAGTTGTGGCTATGAACCTGCTTGCCTGGCCATGAATCTATGCCTAAAAACCCAAATCATGCAAACAATTTCTCATCAATCAAACATGAAATTACTTCAAAATCATCGAAATCAAAAGCTCTAGATCGGGTAAAAACAAACAAAAAAATTTGAAAAATTTGAATTAAGTACCAGGAACATGAGCAACTCGAGGCTCTGTATAGTGTCCATTACAAACGACGACGGCATCGAAGATCTCATCGCCGGAGATCCCATCGGAATTTTTCGACCGGATCCTCCATTTCCGGCCTTCGGGCTCGACACGAACCACTTCAGTCTCGAATCGAACCATCTCCTCGAGCTTGAATTCCCTCGCGAAGTCCTGAAGATACGCGAGGACTTCCCTATGACTCGGGTACCTTCTCGGGTCTCTGGATTCGTCGTCTTCGGGTCGGGGCACGAAAGGGAAGTCTCTGTAACCCATGCACTCTCTTGGGAGATTGGTGCGGAGCGAATCGTAGACGCTCGAGTGGACGATGGTTCGATTCGGGTCGAGGCTAAGCGGGTCGGGCTCGCTGTGAGGTGTGTACACCCAGAGACCTCCGACTTGTGAGTCTCGTTCGAAGACGACGACGGAGTGAGATTCTCGGCGTAGCTCTCGTGCAGCTACGAGCCCGGCGGCTCCGGCTCCGATCACTGCGACTTGGAGTGAGTTGATTCGGCTGCGTGCTGGTGCCATTTTTTGTTTGTTTTTGGTGTGACGCTCTATGCTCAAAATGGGTTTATATAGGGAGGGTCTTCAGTTTGGTTTAACCGACTCGGTCTAAATCTTTTTTTTTTTTGTCGGAAAAAAAACTAAACCAAATTTTAATACCGTTTAAAATTACAGTAAGGAAATATTATAAATCCCTTTAATTTATAAAAATATAAATTGACCGCTATGAATTCAGTTGTTTTTAGATTCACTTTTATTTTTGATGTGTAACATTTTAATAGACCGAGATGAAAACGGGACCAATCCATCATTTTGTAAAATAATTATGCTCTTAAAAATGAAAAAAAAAAATATATATATATATATATATATATACTAATTAGAGATTGTAGCTTTAAGTGTAGACTTCTCCAATCATATCTCATCTTAAATTCCCAAATCACAAAATTATGTGTTACATCTGAATAAAACTGTTGTTCACAAATGACGTAAAAGAAATTTCAGTACTTTCAATTTTTGTTTAGGTCAACTGAACAAGTCTATAAGAATAAGAGGTTTAGTAAAGAGAAAAGAACAAAATTAAACAAAAATATAGAAAAGCAAGAAACGTACAATTTCGTAATACTTTGAAAATAAAATCCGAAAACCAAGACGGTAAATGTTTCATTTCTAAATGATAGAAAATTCTTTGTTTTTCCCTCTTCATTCTACCCCGTACGCCGAACGATTGAAACGATAAAACCGAGAAGTATACCCACCCATCCAAATTATTCTACAAATTAAAAAAGAAAAGGAAAATTTGTTTTAAAAAAATTGTACGACAGATAATCTATATATAATAGCAATCCTATAAAATATATCTTAAAGATACGTGTTCTTAACAGTTGTATCTTCTTATTTAAAAACCGTCTTTTTATCAAAGGTTATATAATACAAAATACATTCTAAAGGTGCGTATTCTCAACGGTTGCGTTTTTTTATTTAAAAACCGTTCTTTTATTAAATGTTACATTTTTTAAAATACATCTTAATGGTGCGTGTTCTCCACGGTTGCATTTTTTTGCTTAAAAACTGTCTTTTTTAAGGTTACATCTAGGGGTGCGTGTTCTCAATGGTTGCGTCTTCTTGCTTAAAAACCATAAGAGTGCGTTTTTTTACCGGTTGTGTTTTTTTGTTATTCGTTATGCATCTTTCCGCTTAAAACCGTCTATTTTCTTAAAGGTTACAACTTTTAGCATTTATATCTTTTCGATTCTATTTATATTGTGTTGTATAACATTTTTTCATTCATGGATTATCACTTGAAGACGATTCCCACTTATAGGAAGTTTCACGAAAAGATGGTTATTGATTGGTTCGAGTGAATATAATTGATTTAGAATCACGTGATCGGACATACACTCTATGAAATTCATATTGAGATGTTCTTTCTAACAGGTAATTATTTGACTTAGCAGCATCAACCAATTCGAATTTTTGTTTCTCTTTTTTTTATACATTTTTCGTCTTTCTACATATATTTTTGGTTTATGGTTATTTTCTTCTTTCGATTTTTTGAACTTGGTCTGTTTTTCGTTCTTATGTGAACAAACACATAAATCTTTCTTTTATATAAAGGTTTTTTACTTATTGTCAACCACTAAATTAGATATCCATCTAACGAATTACTTCAAGTGCCAATTAGATTGTTATCACTTAAACCATATCTTATTGCATTCAAATCAAATTATTTTAGTCTATATAAAAAGAAAAAAATAGAGTATTAATTATTATATCAAACTAATTATTGGTTATTACATGTTTTCGAGGAAAGAGCATCGATTTTCGGTTATGAAATATTTTGTTTTGGTCTCTATGACTAAAATTGGCTTTTAAAATATATTGTTTAAATTTTATAGATATGACTAATAAGATAAAAGAGTAACATATTCTTGGTTCGGAGTTTGATGATCTTAAAAATACAAAATTTTCATTTTTTTACTTAATTTTAGTTTCCGCGCGATATCGCGCGGATTCCGGCCTAATAATAATAATAACTTAGGAAGATATCAATAAATTGTGGAGGATTTGCGATAAAGAATTATAGATGGAAAAGCTGGAAACTGGGCTACAAAGCCTCTCTACTGTCTCAAGACTCTGTTTTGGTCCTCTTTTCCTCAACCCACACAGATCTGACCAAAATCTCCACTACACGACAGCTGCAACAAAAACTCTTATTTTTAATTCTACTTTTTTCTCATTTCGAATTTATTTAGTTATTAATAATTTTGTAATACTCTCTCTACTTTTCAAAAGAGCCTATTATCGTCAGTTGTCACTAAATGACTAAACAACCCCATTCGATCATAATTAGAAAAAAAGGAAAAAAGTGAGGAATCCTAAACACACCTAAAATCTTTGTTCAATAATAAACCAAAATTAAAAAGTTTACTATAAATCTCAGAAAAAGATAGCTGATGTTGCACACTAACCACTAAGTACCCTTTTTTCTCTCTCTCTCTCTCTCTTTCTCTCTCTGAGATTTTGAGAGAGTCTCCTCTCTCGCTCCTCATGATCCGATTTTTTATTTTTATTTTATAAATTTTATGTGATAATTACAGATACACGTTATATGTGTGTATGTATATCTATCTATATGGATGGAGACAATAACCATTGGAATCTGACCATGGATCTCATTTCTTCTTGAGATATTGTTTCTCCTCTTTTCTTTTTTTCTTGACCTGTCTCCCAGATCTGTTCGTCAATCTGACCATTGGAAAGCTTCAAGCTTTTTTTTCTTCTGGGTAATTCTTTATTTTTAAGAAAAACTATTCATTGAATTATTAGATTCTTATTTTTATAGTTTTTTTGTTTTTATAATCTAAAGTCGAAGTACTATGTTTTTGTTCGTCATGAAGTTGATGCTTTTCCTTTTCCCCTTATAGCTCTTAATTGTTGAAAATTCGGATTTAGGAAAATAATATTTACTTTGTATATCTATGTAAATGTGAATAACGAATATATTTAGTTTCAAAAAAAAAAAAATAACGAATATATTTGCTTATGGTTCTTTTTCTGGAAAATATTGTAAAGCGTTTATGGAATCTTCCATTATAGGATTACCTTATTTGCATGCTTAGATAAATACTGAAATTTAGAATCAGAAGTTTGAAGCTTTTTTTTGTGTGTGGATGATCAATATAGGTTTAATTTCATCAACTGGGTCTAATATTACGAGGGTTTAGCAGAGGTTTTTAGATTTAAACCTCGGATTACATTGGTACGGATTCTGAATTCTGATATTTTGATTACATTTTCAGATCACCTGGAATTTTGTGTGTTTTCATTTGATAATTGGTCGAATTATGATTTATGAACATTGCTGTTGTTGTTCTACTTTCATGGGGGTTGATCTTGTTCTTGATTCAAACATTTCATTTGTAGAATGAGCTTCCATGGATGTTCTGTGTATGCTCTAGTAGCCATTTTCCTTGTTGGTTTCAAAATGTTCATGTTGATCCTTTTAATGGTTTGATTTTAGTCTTTGATCATCTCTAGCCTTATCATCTCATTTTTCCATTTGGTATCTGCGTTGTTCGCATTTGATAGGGACGGGCCATAGAATAAAAGAGTTGGACCAGACGAAACCGCAATGTATTTCTTCGGTTTGTCCAAAGAAGAAGTGCTGTCACAGAAACATGTTGTATCATATAAAGAGACTTCTAAGCAGAATCCAATCAGTATGGTCACTCTATTTGGGAGACAGGTAAAAAGATTGTAGCTTACTGAGATTTCCTTATAGCTGAAAGATTCTAGAGTTTATTCCAAACTTGTGACCTTCTCGTTCCTTTTTGATGCTTGTCGTTAAGAAAACAGTAGAATAGATTGTTCATAAGATTTTCATCTCAGGTGTATCCGGTGAAAAGCGAGAGCTCCAAGTCTGGTGATGGATACAATAGAATAAACTCCCCTAAGTTGCTGATGAAAGATATCGATCTTCGGCTTCCTGCAGATCATTATGCTTATAATAACTTTGATGAGACATTTGGTTCTAGCAAAGTTTACGGCATTGATGCTTCTCAAAATATCGTAGAGGTGGGATTTCATTCAGCCTTTGAAGCTAACAAAGCGAAAGAAGCATCAGCCACGAATTGGAGTGGCAAGAGAAACCCAAAAATTGTTATTGATCTTGAAGAACCTCCCGCAACAGAGCATGCAGATTCTGTTAGCTATGATACTGTGAGAAATCCTGAAACACCTAATGAGGAGTCAGGTTTACTGGATCTTAATACAACCCCGGCTGATGAGTTGGTTTCAGAGCCTCATTACTGTTTCCTACAAGATCTCAACTGTCCGTACATCGAAGAGACAGAAACGAGCTGTGAGAAGAGCGGAATAGATGATGGTCCTACACCGGTTTGCTCTCCTAAATGCCAAAATGTGCATGAGAAAGATGGTACAGCATCACCAGCTTCGTATACTTCTTGCTGCACCACGGAAAACAACTCGAGGACCGAGTCAAGAAGAAGTTCCTCGCCACGAGCACTGGTTCCTTCTTGCCGTACCCGGCTTGAGTTTCCTGTCTTACCGGAGAATGGATGTTACAACGAGGAAGAAGATTTGTCCGAAGTTATTCAAATGGCAGCTGAATCGTTAGTCCACATATCGGCCATTTCACATCAAAACCAAGACTTGCAATCAAAGCCCGGGTCGACAACCAACAGCTCATCTCAAGATCAAGACTTTCCAGATAAACCCGAGATGGGTAATGAGGCGGAACCAAGATGTTGTTCCTGCGATTCATACGAGCTACACACATTAGGAATAAGCGAAACCAACACCGAAGAAGACTTCTGTGTGTCATCGATGGCTCTAGATGAGCTTAATAACCTCACAAGAGATAGCAACAAAGAGATTGGACTCAAGCTGAGAAGAGGGAGGAGGATGAAGAACTTCCAGAAAGAGATACTCCCGAGCTTAACTTCGCTCTCAAGGCACGAGATCTGCGAAGACATTAACATCTTGGAAGCGGTTTTGAGATCAAGAGAGTACAAGAAGATGCAGGGGAAGACGAAAGATGTCAAATTCAGAGCAAACCCGAGAAGCAAACGTTCATCGTCACAGAGGTACGTTGGTAAAAGAAGGCGAAAAAATGATTGATTTTCGATACCCTTCCCAGGTTTCGGATTCTTTCATACAATTTGCTTCATTATGTAATCTTTTAACAGTCTATGTTGCTCGATTCTTTTTTGTTTTTTTAACTTATGACATTGATTATGATAAGAGGATAAACAGTAGTGAGCAGATGACATTCAGTTTCTCATTCTCTTCCAGATTGTTACTTGAAGTTGCAACTGATTTGTGAATTTACGATTTGTTAGATATATAAATCTGGTGTTGGAATCTTGGAACATACATAGTTTGTAAACCAACACTAACTGGTAGTTGATGGGCCGTGGCCCATTTAGATCAGAGGCCTCTAATCTCTTAACATTAACATTGTATTTTCAATTTCTCGTTGTAGACTTGCAAATATTTTCGCATCAATGTGGAATAGTCTCGGTTTGAATTCTCCAAGTTAGTTAAGAGGCCTCTGAACTAATTAGTTAATGCTCATGTTTAATAATTTTTAGAAATTTCGCATGATCGAGATAAATAGGGCTGAGATTTCGGATATTCGGGTCGGTTCCGGGTAGGATCCGATCGGTTTCGGGTCTTTCGGGTAGAATGGTTTTGGACCCATTTAAGAACCGATTAGGTTTCGGTTCGGTTTCGGTTCGATTCCAATCGGTTCCGGGTCTGTTCGGTTCCCTGAACTGAGAACCGAATTTTATCCGAAAAAATCCGGGTTCGGTTCGGATATTTATTACCCGAAATATACAAAATATACCCAAAAATCCAAAAATATATCTAAAATATCTTAAAATATATATAAAATTTTGAAAAAATTAAAAAAAAATATTCAAAATATCAAAAATATTTTTGAAAACCCGATAAAATTT
>OVAY01001700.1:0-24170 GCA_900406395.1 Kernera saxatilis | reverse complement strand
AGATCTTGGGACCGAGAGAATACGGTCTAGTCCGTTCTTCAGATTTCTCTTCATCTCCTTCGTCAACGAATATCTTGTTGATGTCGAAGGTCTCGTAGTTGTTGCCATTTCCATCTCCGTCTTCAGACGACGTCGTCTTGGTTGAGACCTCGACCAGGACACGGTGAGGCTCGCCGCGTTTGCGCGTGTAGAAGAAATGCTCACGGATCTCCTCGATATCTTGCTCCGGCGTACCAAACTTACCGGCTCCGATTGTGCCACGTAGGACGACGACGGTGAGAACGAGGCAGAGAAGCGTGACCTTTCCTTGACGCAAGACTCTCTGTAATCTCCGAAACCGATGCGTTCCTAAGCACTTCTCTATCATCTTTCCACTTTCTGGTTTCGACCCACAGATCTGGTCCAGATTCAGACACAAGACGAAATCTAAGAGAGAATCAGAGAAATTAAAGAAACATCCGACCAAATTTCTGGTGTTTGTAATTTGTAATCACAACAAGACATATATTATACGCGTTTCTGGAATTCTACCTCGTAAAAGGAAGGATCAACGAAGAGAATAAAAAGCTTCAAAAGAAGAAAAATGCATTAAATGAAGATTTAATTTGGATTAAAGAAGTAAATAATTATAAAGTAATATTTGAAATTTAGTGAAATGTCAGACAGAACATGCCTGCCTGTCTGGACGCGTAAACTTGGTGCGGATCAGTAACTACTAGACAGTGGTAAAGTTGGTAAAACATTCTTGAGATATTCGCTTTCTCTCTGATACTAATTGGGCCTGAATAATTTAAAGCCCAATTAGTTTTTTTGTGAAAAAGGGTATTCAAAAGCCCAGTTAAAAGCTTCGGCCTAAATTACGGGTATCTTTTGATTTCGTAACAAAAACCGGCAAGTTGTTGATGGAGATAAACCTAAAAATCGATTAACTTGGTAAACACTCTTCAGATTTTTAATACTAATTGGGCCGTAATAATTTAAAGCCCAATTAAAATTTCGGCCTATTTTGTTTTCGTAACAGAAACCGGAAAGTCGTTGATGGAGATAAAACGACGGTTTGGATTGATTTTTAACAATAACTAAGCCCAGACAACTGTCGGGATCAAAATTAATTATGTTTTTCGTTTTGTTAGTTTTAAATTTAGAGCGCCAACTGATAATAGCCGCTAAATATTAGCGTCTGAGATTAATCGACGGGGCTCTCTATGAAAAACAAATTACTATAAATTATCTGTCCTTGTTTACTTTCATTTCAGGATTTGGAAATATCACAATATTTTTATAAAATTAATATTCTGAATTCTCTCTGATTAAGGAGGGTCTCCATAAATGGCGGCGACAGTATACGGCGTCAGAAGTTTGTTCTTCTCGGTGTCAATTGTGATATTGTTGGCCGGCCGTTATGGAGGCGCCACCGCAGCCACCAGAGGGTACATAAAGTACAAAGACGCAAAAGCGGCGGTAGAAGACAGAGTTGAGGATTTGCTAACACGAATGACATTACCAGAGAAACTTGGTCAAATGTGTCAAGTTGATCGATTCAACTACTCAGCTTCTCCAACGGGCCCAGAAATCTTCACAAAGTATATGATCGGTATGTACAAACACACAACATTGTTATATATATAATTGAATTCCGAATTTAAAATTGAATATGTGGACGATAATATATATAGGAAGTGTTTTGAGCAATCCGTATGATACGGGGGCAATTCCGGCAAAGCGGGTGGTGGTGGCGAACGCTATGCAGAATTTGAGTGTTTCGACGAGGCTAGGAATCCCTATGCTTTACTCTATTGATGCGGTTCATGGCCACAGCACTTTTATCAATGCCACCATTTTCCCCCACAACGTCGGTCTTGGTGCCACCAGGTACATCTATATATATATTCTTAGATGAAACGTTGAAAAAGTGCCATTTCAAAACCAATCGAATGTGTGTTGTTGTAGGGATCCTGAACTTGTTAAAAGGATTGGAGCTATTACCGCACTTGAAGTCAGGGCAACAGGAATCGCGCAAGCTTTCGCGCCTTGTGTTGCGGTAAATAAATAACTGAAAACAAAAAAAAAAACTAAATTAATATACGCGGAAATAGATAGATATATACATATATAGAATCTTAATTTCTGATAAATTGGATGGAACAGGTTTGCAGAGATCCTAGATGGGGAAGGTGTTATGAGAGCTACAGTGAAGATCCTACCGTTGTGAATACGATGACCAATAGTATCATCGATGGATTGCAGGGAGATGCTCCTTACGTCGCTGATTTCAAGTAACCCCGAACTAATGCTGATTAATTAGATCTTTAATGATGTTGATCACTAATGTGAAAATGTGTGTCTATACGCGGTCAGGACTAAAGTGGCTGGTTGCGCCAAACATTTTGTTGGGGATGGAGGGACGGTAGGTGGAATCAATGAGGACAACACTGTGGCTGATAAGGCCACTATCTTTGATATCCACATGCCTCCGTTTGAGCTAGCCGTAAAGAAAGGGATCGCATCAATCATGGCTTCTTATTCTAGTCTTAACGGTGTTAAGATGCACGCAAACCGCGCAATGATCACTGATTACCTCAAGGACACCCTCAAATTCCAAGGCTTTGTTATCTCTGATTGGCTTGGAATCGACAGGATCACAACTCCACACAAAGCAAATTACACTTACTCTATCGAAGCTTCCATTAATGCCGGCATTGACATGGTTGGTTTTTTTTTTTTTTAATTCCACTTTGAAGAATCAAGAAACGGATGTTATATATGTTTAGAGATTCTGAATTGAGGGGTTTTTAAAATGTAGGTTATGGTTCCATGGGCGTATACAGAGTTCTTGGAGGGATTGACAAAGCTAGTGAACGGTGGACACATCCCTATGAGCCGCATAGACGATGCTGTTCGAAGGGTCTTGAGAGTCAAATTCTCTCTCGGTCTCTTTGAGAATCCATGGGCTGAGGAAACTCTTGCCGCCGAGTTTGGATCTGAGGTAAATTCAATTGGACTTTTCGACCATGTCAAGATTTTGTATTAATCATATACATAATTTTTAAAAAATATTTACATACTTATTTGTAGTCCATGTGAAAAATAAAATAAAAAACAGAAACCCAAGAATATAACGGCATCTCCATCCATGAAGATGCCATCAAATTATATAAAGCATTAATTAGCTAGTCTTATGTTACCTATCTGATGGGGAATTCTGAACACAACACAACGTCTCTTAGGCGCATCGAGAAGTAGCAAGAGAGGCGGTGAGGAAATCGATGGTGCTTCTAAAGAACGGGAAGACAAACGTGGATAAAGTCGTTCCGCTCGCGAAGAAGGTGAAAAAGATCCTTGTCGCAGGCGGACATGCTAATAACATGGGTTGGCAATGTGGTGGCTTTACTCTCACCTGGCAAGGATTCAATGGAACCGGAGAAAATATCGCCCGTAACAAAGCCATGCACCTCCCCACCGGTAAAACCAGAGGTAATATTATACTTGTCCAACAGATACGTACAGAGAATACTAATATATTGGTTTCGCATATCTTCCCTTTATTATATAGAGATATTCATTCGAAAATGTTATTTCAAAACATATATATATATATAGGAACTACAATCTTGGAAGCCATCCTGAAAACAGTGGATCCCACCACTGAAGTTGTCTACGTGGAGGAACCAAACAAAGATACATCGAAGCTTCACGCCGACGCAGCATACTCAATTGTGGTCGTAGGTGAAGTTCCTTACGCAGAGACATTCGGAGATAGCAGCACGCTAAGCATTGCCCAACCAGGTCCAGACACGATCAGACACACTTGTGGTAGTGGCATGAAGTGTATAGTGGTCCTAGTCACAGGACGCCCTCTCGTGATCGAGCCTTACCTTGACACCATCGACGCTCTTGCAGTCGCTTGGCTTCCAGGAACCGAAGGACAAGGAGTCGCTGATGTCTTGTTTGGTGATCATCCCTTCACCGGCACGTTACCTCGCACATGGATGAAGAGCGTGTCTCAGCTTCCGATGAACGTTGGCGACAAGAACTACGACCCTCTCTTCCCCTTCGGATACGGAATCAAAACCTAAATCAAGAACCAAAACCATCTATCATGTATGTAACTATGTGGAAAATGTGAAGTGTAACGCTTTTTCAACGAATGTCTAGTCATTTATTCTATAATTTGCATCTGTGTTACGTACAATGCAACATGCTCGCGAATCACGACTCGATGATTGATGATGCCTATTGCGTAATGGGCTTGAGCCCAATCCCTATATTTCCGGGTAAAACAAAAAGATTCTCATTTTAAGGAGGAAAAAACACAAGTCCTTAATGTTTTTTGTGAAATTGGAAAGAAGACAAGAGACTAAAAGGTCCTACCTACCACTATGCAATGTCGGGTACTGTGAGGAGTTGATATTTTACGGAAAAATGTACTTTTTCTAATTATAAAAAAAAAAATAGACAAAGTGTTTGATGTACTGTCTATAGTGTAAATAAATCGAAAAATTTTCTTCTACTAAAAGTTCTATTAATTGATGTCAAAAAAAATAAAAATAAAATTTCTATTGATTTTGGGCATGACCTTCAGCTGATAATTTAAAAAAAAAAAAAACACGACAAAACTTATCAATTACAAACCGATACTAATTAATTAAACGATAGATTTTGAATTTCCGAGAATATTCGCTCTCGGTTCTGTTTTCATTCATATAAGAAAAAAGAAAATAAAAAAAGAACAAGAACAAGGATGATAATAATGAATGTCATATGTTTAACTTTTATATGTTGAAAAAAGGCTTTATGTACTATTGTATAAATGAAAATTCTGCAATAATGTGAAACAAATGGGAGCAATAATGCATGACCTAGACGTTTATCGTTTTAGTTTGATAATATACTTTTGGGTCGATGATATACACGTGTAGTAATTCTCCAGGAAACACACGTGATGTGATGGCATTTTTCATTGGTTGAGATACTAAATGAGTATTTTATCAATTTAATATTAATAATTTTAATATATTTTATTTTAAAAAATTTTTAGTGTATTTATATGTCCATTGATGAGATATTCATAAAGTTTCTCATTTAACATAATTATAATTCTTCTAATATAATTTTAATATTTTTAAAATATGTTATTTTTAAAACTTATATATATTTAATAAGATATCATNGTTATTTTTAAAACTTATATATATTTAATAAAATGTCATAAAAAATTAGTATTCAAAATCTCAGATTTTTATTTAAATATTATTGTATTAATCTTAATTAATATCAATTAAAATTAATATTAAAATATAATTTTAATTCATGCATAATAGAACTTGATATATAGATAATTTAATTTTATGAATTTTAAAAAAAAATTACAATAAAAAATAATAACATATAAACTATTTAAATGATCTTTAAAATTATAGGATATTTGATTTATCAAAAATAAATCTGAACCAATGATAGAAAAACATGTATCCATTAAGAAGGGTTCTCATGAGTTTCTCAAAGGTTTTAAATTTAGAACCGATTCTCACTCTCTCTCTTCTTTTATTTTCTTTTTTCATTTTTTAAATGTAAAAAAATTAATGAAATATCCATTGAGAAACTCCCAATAGAAATGCTTTGAGGAAATTAGATTGTAATTCGCTCTACAGTTATTAATTCTTTGGAGGTTTAAGTTTTTTTTTATAATAGTTAATCGATTTATTTGTACAAATAGATCAACGAGCATGTTCTCTCCTTTGAGGATTTTTTATAAATATTTCTTGTACAGAGACTAAAGATGATTTGTTCTATGAAAAATAGGATCCTATACCTAATTATTTTCTTCTTGATTGAATAGAAAAGACGATATAGCAGAAGAGAATCTTAGTGCGTTTCCATGAGTACATGAGCATAGATCCAAGATAAGGCGTTTGCCCCAAAGACATCTATGTATATATTACGAGGTCACGCATGACATATACCCTTTTTATACGATTACATCGGATAGAGCAAATCATTTATATATGTTATTTTTAGATTCAAGCTTAACCTTCCAACGGTTTTGTATTTTAGGAGTGTTATGTGTTCTTTTTAACTCAAAAGTGTTTATGTGTTTTCCTTTGGTGTGCGTGTTTCTCTATTTTTGAATCCAATAACCTTCCTCGAGTGACAATGAAAACTTCAAAATTTTATTGAATACTGATTATGTTTGCAGATATTAGTGCTATTTATTGGATTGTCAATTTTCATAATAATTGAAAGAACTTTGAAAGTGACTTCCATTTTCATAACGTCACATGACTCACATGGATGCGAACTCTGAAAGTGGCTTCCATTTTCTACTCTCCACTCTCTCCTAATAAGTCCAAGATAAATTAATTATTCGTTTCCACTCAATTTTATAACTCATCTCTTCTTCACACGTGTCCTCCACATACCACTCGTCTTCTTTCTCTAGTCGGCTACGTAGATTGAATTCAGTATAAAACTATAGCAGCCTTGATTAATTTATGTTTTTTGGATCACAAACACAATAGTTAAAGTGGAATTTTCTTCCCGAGAAAAATGTGGTGGCTTTCTTCTTCCTGGCTCTCCGGCCTCTCCTGTTCTTCGTCGGCAGTCATAGACCCGTCGTCATCCCTTCCGGCTCCAATCCTATGGCTCAGATTCGTTTTTCTATCTCCATGTCCACAGCGACTTCTCTCCTCCGCCGTCGATCTCCTCTTCCTCCTCATCCTCCTCTTCTTCGCTCTCCACAAACTCTCTTCTTCTTCTTCAGAATCCAACGGTGAAGCTGACACCAGGAAACCTCTCATCGCAAGACGAACCATTACCAGAACCACCGGGTTGTACGAAACGACAATCGTCGTCACTATTCTCTTGTCGTTTTGCTCCGTCGTGCTCTGCGTTTTGGCCTTCACCACTCGGACGAACTTGAAGCTCGTCGACGCTCTCTTCTGGCTTATCCACGCCGTTACTAACGCCGTCATCGCCGTTTTGCTTCTCCACCAAAAGAGATTCGCTTCTTCCAATCATCCCTTATCGTTACGGATCTACTGGGTTTCCAACTTCATCGTCACTACTCTTTTCACCGTCTCCGGGATTCTCCATCTTCTCTCCGATGATTCCGCCGCCGCGAGTCTAAGAGCAGACGACGTCGCTTCCTTCGTCTCCTTCCCTTTAACCGCCGTTCTGCTTATCGTCTCCGTTAAAGGATCCACCGGAATAACAGTCACAACCAGTAGAAGTGTACCGGCGATTCCGACGAAATCGAACGACGTCGTCTTAGACAAATCCGAAAACGTCTCTCTATACGCATCCGCCTCGTTTCTATCCAAGACTTTCTGGCTATGGATGAATCCGTTACTGAGCAAAGGCTACAAATCTCCGTTGAATCTGGAGCAAGTCCCGACTCTATCTCCAGAGCACAGAGCCGAGAAGCTCGCGATTCTCTTCGAATCCAAATGGCCCAAACCGCAAGAGAACTCGAGAACCCCAGTCCGCACCACTCTCCTCCGATGTTTCTGGAAGGAAATCGCCCTCACGGCGATCCTAGCCATCCTCCGCCTCAGCGTCATCTACGTCGGTCCAGTTCTCATCCAAAGCTTCGTCGATTTCACTTCCGGCAAAGGATCCTCGCCGTCGCAGGGTTACTACCTCGTTCTCATCCTCCTCCTCGCCAAATTCGTCGAAGTCTTATCGACTCACCAGTTCAATTTCAATTCCCAGAAGCTAGGGATGCTCATCAGATCCACTCTGATAACTGCTCTCTACAAGAAAGGCTTGAAGCTAACCGGCTCGGCTCGTCAGAATCACGGCGTTGGGCAAATCGTGAATTACATGGCCGTCGACGCACAGCAACTCTCCGACATGATGCTTCAGCTCCACGCAATCTGGCTCATGCCTTTGCAAGTAGCTGTGGCTCTTGTGCTTCTCTACGGTACCCTTGGGCCATCTGTGGTGACGACGGTTATCGGTTTAACCGGAATTTTCGTATTCATTCTCTTGGGAACGAAACGAAACAACAGGTTTCAATTCAGCCTGATGATGAATCGTGATTCGCGTATGAAAGCAACCAATGAGATGCTTAATTACATGAGAGTGATCAAGTTTCAAGCTTGGGAAGGTCATTTCAACGACAAGATTCTCAAGTTTAGAGACATGGAATTTGGTTGGCTATCCAAGTTTCTCTACTCGGTCGCCGGAAACATCATCGTGCTATGGAGCACGCCGGTGTTGATCTCGGCGCTCACTTTCACAACCGCCGTTTTCTTGGGAGTCAAGCTTGATGCAGGCACAGTTTTCACCACAACGACCATTTTCAAGATACTCCAAGAACCGATAAGGACGTTTCCGCAGTCTATGATCGCTCTTTCGCAGGCAATGATCTCTCTCGGAAGACTCGACGCTTACATGACGAGCCGAGAGCTATCGGGAGAGACTGTGGAGAGGAGTCAAGGTTGTGATGGGAATGTCGCTGTCGAAATCAAAGATGGAAGCTTTAGTTGGGATGATGACGATGAGGAGCCTGCAATTGAAAACATAAACTTTGAGGTTAAGAAAGGAGAGCTTGCTGCGATTGTAGGGACTGTTGGATCAGGGAAATCTTCGTTGTTAGCTTCGGTTCTGGGCGAAATGCACAAACTTTCAGGCAAAGTTCGGGTTTGTGGGTCAACGGCTTATGTGGCGCAGACATCGTGGATTCAGAATGGAACGGTTCAAGACAATATCTTGTTTGGTCTTCCTATGGATATAGGCAAGTACAATGAGGTTCTCAGGGTTTGTTGTTTAGAAAAAGATATGCAGAATATGGAGTTTGGAGACCAGACTGAGATCGGGGAACGCGGAATTAACCTTAGTGGAGGTCAGAAGCAGAGAATTCAGCTCGCGCGAGCGGTTTATCAGGAATCCGATGTGTATTTACTCGATGATGTCTTTAGCGCCGTGGATGCTCACACCGGTTCAGACATCTTTAAGGTAGGCACTAAATCTCTCTGTTAATTCAGTAAAATCAAAAGCAAAAAGCTGATTTTTGTTTCTTTGTGATGATATTTCTGCAGAAATGTGTAAGAGGAGCATTGAAAGGAAAGACTGTCTTGCTAGTAACTCATCAAGTAGACTTCCTTCACAACGTAGATTGCATCTTGGTACGGTTCGATGGAACAAAAGATTAAACCTTGTTGAGTTTAGGATTTCGGATTTTGCTAACGAGTGGTTCCATTTTACAGGTTATGCGAGATGGAATGATTGTGCAATCAGGAAGATACGACGAATTAGTGAGCTCCGGGTTAGATTTTGGGGATTTGGTAGCGGCGCACGAGACATCAATGGAGCTAGTTGAAGCTGGCTCTGCATCAGCCGCTGCAGCAAATGTGCCAATGGCATCACCAAGAACACAGAGAACTATTTCAATTGAGTCTCCCCGTCAACCACCAACACCAAAATCTCCAAAGATACATAGAACTACTTCAATGGAGTCTCCAAGAATAAATAGAACTGCTTCAATGGAGTCTCCTCGTTTAAGCGAGCTAAACGATGAACACATCAAGTCATTTCTCGGCTCCAACATCCCAGAAGATGGATCAAGACTGATCAAAGATGAAGAAAGAGAAGTCGGACAAGTGAGCTTGCAAGTTTACAAACTCTACTCAACCGAAGCTTACGGTTGGTGGGGAATAATACTTGTTCTCTTCTTCTCTGTGGCTTGGCAAGGCTCTATAATGGCTAGTGATTATTGGCTTGCCTATGAAACATCAGCCAAAAACGCGGTTTCATTCGACGCTTCAGTCTTCATCCGCGTCTATCTCATTATCGCTGCTCTGTCAATTGTTCTTGTGTGTCTCCGGGCATTATACATCACTCACTTAGGCCTCAAGACAGCTCAGATCTTCTTCAGACAGATTCTCAACAGTCTCGTGCACGCACCAATGTCGTTTTTTGACACCACACCATCGGGAAGAATTCTCAGTCGGGTGAGAGAACTTTCTCCTTTGAAGATCTAGAAAACTAGGGAGATTTCAATTTAAAGACTGTCTCTTGTATATGTTTTTTGCAGGCATCTACTGATCAGACCAATGTGGATATCTTCATCCCCTTCATGATAGGACTAGTGGCCGCAATGTATACTACTCTGCTCAGCATCTTCATAGTAACCTGCCAATACGCTTGGCCAACTGTTTTCTTCGTGATTCCACTTGGATGGCTCAACATTTGGTACCGGGTAAGTGGCAAAAGGAGATGATATTATTTGTTTCTGATACTAGATTTATCGGTAACTCTTTGATATTTTATGTTCAAACACCTCATTGATTTTTGGATCCAACAGGGCTATTACCTTGCATCATCAAGAGAACTAACTCGCCTTGACTCGATCACCAAGGCCCCAGTAATCCACCATTTCTCAGAGAGCATAGCCGGAGTAATGACAATCCGATCTTTCAAGAAACAGCAAATTTTTAGGCAAGAGAATGTGAAGCGAGTCAACGCCAATCTCAGGATGGACTTCCACAATAATGGTTCAAACGAATGGCTCGGATTTCGTCTAGAGCTGATTGGGAGCTGGGTACTCTGCATCTCAGCTTTGTTCATGGTCTTATTACCAAGCAACATTATCAAACCAGGTATTAAGACTGACTAAGCTTGTTTTTTTGTTGGTAAGACTAAGCGTGTTTACTAGCAAAACATTTGTTTTCCTTGTGATGAAATACAGAGAATGTTGGGCTTTCACTTTCTTACGGACTATCGCTGAACTCGGTTCTGTTTTGGGCAATATATCTAAGCTGTTTCATTGAGAACAAGATGGTTTCTGTTGAAAGAATCAAACAGTTCACTGATATTCCCTCGGAAGCGAAATGGGAGATCAAAGAGAACCGTCCACCTCCAACTTGGCCTTATAAAGGTAACATACGTCTTGAAGATGTCAAGGTACGGTATAGACCAAACACTCCTCTTGTGCTCAAGGGACTTGCGATAGATATCAAAGGAGGAGAGAAGGTTGGTGTGGTTGGAAGAACAGGAAGTGGTAAATCGACTTTGATTCAGGTCTTGTTCAGACTTGTTGAACCATCTGGTGGCAAGATAATCATCGACGGAATCGATATCTGCACTTTAGGACTTCATGATCTGAGGTCAAGATTCGGTATCATTCCTCAAGAACCTGTTCTCTTTGAAGGAACCGTAAGGAGTAACATTGATCCAACAGAGAAATACTCTGATGAAGAAATCTGGAAGGTTAGAGGTTAAAAGGTTATTGACCCCTTTTTTGGATTCTTGATTTAACATTTGCATAAAAAATTGCTCTGTTTTGTTTTGTGCTTACAGAGTCTTGAGCGATGCCAACTTAAGGAGGTTGTTGCTTCCAAGCCCGAGAAGCTCGACTCTCTCGGTGAGTTAAAGCTATTTGTTTAAAAAAAAACGAATAGATTTCGCTTGAGATCGTAATTAAGAGTGGAGAATAATGTGACAGTTGCGGATAGTGGGGAGAATTGGAGTGTTGGTCAAAGACAGTTACTCTGTTTGGGAAGGGTGATGCTGAAGCGAAGCCGGATTCTGTTTTTAGATGAAGCAACAGCGTCCGTTGATTCGCAGACTGATGCTATGATCCAGAAGATCATCAGGGAGGATTTCACGGCGTGTACCATTATCAGCATTGCTCATAGGATCCCAACGGTGATGGACTGTGATCGCGTTCTTGTCATAGACGCAGGTAAGGAGAAAACAAAACACAACAAGTCAAACTAAGTTGTTTTATTTTGGTGGATTAATGGAGTTTTAAACGGTCAAAATGCAGGAAAAGCGAAAGAGTATGATAGTCCAGTTCGTTTGCTGGAGAGACGGTCGTTGTTTGCTGCATTGGTTCAAGAGTATGCTCTACGATCCGCCGGAATATGAATGAAACTACGTTTCTCAACTAATATGAATATGAAAAGACTTTGTCTTTATATTTTTGATTGACGACGGTTTATGTTGATTTATTAAACAAAATTTCAATAATCACAAGTTGCCTTTGGCAACGCTGGTCATGAAGCCATTCGAAGACTAAAATTGATGATACAAGTGATCATAATATAATAAGAGTTGATTCATCGGAATCTTGGGAAATTTGTAGAAGGCAGCTTACAGAATCTTTTTGTTATATGGTAGACAGAGATTCCGTACGTTATCAGAGGTTTTGAGCTATACGAATATTCCGACAAGATTCATTTGCCTTTTCAAAGTTTTTCTTCTGCACATCCAGTTTTGGATTAGATCAAATATCTTTTATAGTTTTATCTTTTGGGTCTTCTCTATCAGTACATGTGATTGATCCACACCACACCACATATAAAAGTTACTCTTTCCTTTTTCCCCACGGCATGTTCGTTAGGTCACGGGTTGCAAACTTGTTCATTGCCGTTTCATAACTGTTTTGCTTTTAAGCCTCCAATTTGGAACTAAAACTGTATCGAACAAACGGGAATGAAAAGAAAATAAATTGATTTTTTTATGTCCCTACTAAGAAATTAAATCGAATTTAAAATTTGCGAAGAGAAAACATATGGTCTTCATATTCTCTCTCCTGGTATTTTGCTTTGTCTTTCCTTTTGGTTAAAAGCTGATCAGCGTTTATTATTTATTTGATGATTTTTACAAAATTGTTGTCACATTTAAAAATTAAAAATAACGAGAAGAAGAAAAAAATAATAAAAACGAAAAAAGTTAAAGTTGAAAAATAAATAAAGTAAATTTGAAAAGGGCAGATGAATGAGCTGGCCACGATTTCGAAGTGTAACTTCACCGGCTGTTACATCATTTATTTCGACTTTCACACGGTTCGGTTGATTGTAAAATATCAAAACTTCTTAAAGTTCAAAAATCACCAAGACCATTAATCAGCCTACACGCTAAACACTGCTCCAACACCTAATGTGCTCATTACAGTATTTTAAACATTAACTCTTGTTTTCACTAATGAATCCACTATTACTTTTTTTTGAACTATCCTTTTTCCGACCTAACTCTTTTTCAAATCTTTCTTTTTTATTTTTTCTCTTTTTCTTGACTATTAAGAAACCTATCACCTTTAATAGAATTTTAGTGGATAAATCTGTCAATGACATTTCTTTTTATAAAAGAGCTGATAATCTGTATTGCATATTGATATTCGAATTGAATTTTTAGGTACTTTATGATAATTTTAAAAGGATATATAACATAGTTTTGTGTAGGAAATGAGAAAGTTGCAATGTGCTAAAGAAAAAAACAAAGTAGTAGAGGAGTAACTTTCATGAGTCGTATAAAGTATGATATTTTCATGTTATCCCGCACGCGCACGGCACATGGGTTTATTTATCCTTTAGAGTTTTCTGTGGAATGTTTTGACTAATGGTCCGACCTTATCCTATTCAAAATATTTAACATGGGAACAAGTCTGGATATACACCTTTTATCTAAACCAATAAGTTAATAGATTTTACAACCCAATAAGGCCGGGACCAAAACAAGTTGAATTAGTCCCTTTTTTTTTTTTTTTTTGCTTTTGTCTTCATTTGGGTATAATATAAGTTTCCAAAATAAAAACAAAAGTTACTAGTTTGTTTCGATGGACAGGATATTTATGTGTTAGTTTGAATGGAATCTTGTTTTATTTTGATCTAGGTTAGTCCTAAAGATATATGATTTAATTTTAGATCTGTATACATAGGACAATTTCGATAAAATTACTCAGACAGAATAAAGCTAATGCACATTTTGTTGTCTAATTGTGGATTGAATTGCTAATTTATATAATCCTAACTGCGCCTGAATTTTAGAAAAAACTAAAACCGGTATAAAACCGGTCTAACCTCCACAACGGTCATAATAAAATTCGGGCATAACCATCTAATACATATAATGTTTACATCCCCATTTAGAATCATTTTACACATATTTTTGAGACTAAAAAGGTTCGTGAATCGTGACTTATGTACAATCGATTCGTACTAAATGGAACTTTAGCCTCTACATACGATTTTGTTATAGGCTTATCTGTCTGCGTACAAAAATAATCACCGTCTAGTAAGGTTAAATTGGAATATTCTGTACCGAGCTTAAGGAATCTTCTAATCATTTCGAGCCGTTAATATATAATGGCCTAGGAAGTTCTTAGAAAGATCTTAGATATTTAATTCAATTCTCGAGAATAACATTCTATTGCAATAATAGTGTTGAAAATGGAGGAAAGTGGAAATACGAGCGAGAAAAAGAGAGAAGAATTTCAATGTTATTTAAAGTAGAAACAAGACACAAAAAAAAGGAGAAGGCATCAAAGGTCGTTAACAAGGAAG
Organism: Kernera saxatilis; assembly: GCA_900406395.1. Taxonomy (NCBI): domain Eukaryota; kingdom Viridiplantae; phylum Streptophyta; class Magnoliopsida; order Brassicales; family Brassicaceae; genus Kernera; species Kernera saxatilis. Next base: position 9,882 of record OVAY01001700.1, on the reverse strand, counting down.
AGCCATTTAAAATCCTCTTCACGACAAAAATGTTAGTAGGTTTCTGATGTGTAAAAACGGTCTTAAAGACATTTTCTGAAAAAGACTCCCCCAAATAAAGTTATATTTGACGGGAAATTAAAAAGAATATATACAAAAATATTTATTTTTTAAAAAAGGAGAGAAAAAAAAGAAAGAAATAAAGAGCCGCCAGATTGGGACACAAGTCTTTCACTTAGCATTTAAGCAAAAACTTTTAAAGACCACGCTTGAGTCCCATGACTCATGGAAATCCAAAAAAAGCTATTCCTTACTACTACTATTAGTATATTTTATGGTTCGTTTCGGTTTATTTAGTTATGGATTCTTCACTTTCGTTTCTATTGGATTGGACCATGCATTTTGCTGCCTATTAATTAGCGTGTCTACCTTTTTTCAACATATAATATTGCTGAACGTGTATTAATGCAATTCCACAAATTTTGATATTTGTATTTACGACTTTTAGAAATAAACAGTTTGAGGAAATGTAGAAGAAAATCTATCAATGTGCTTCAGCACATGCATATGCTCATTTGTTCACTTGGAACTTATATTCAACGATGCGTTTATATGGAAATTTGTCAATAATTTTCAATAAATTTGATCTATGATGTATTTAACATATTGAATTTATTTTCAATTATAACATATGTATATGCCGACAATACTATTTCAAAATTTATAAGATGCTGAAAATCATAAAGTAAATTACGGTCAAAGACTTGCGCAAAGTATGTCTCCACGATATTTGTTAGAACTCACATCTAACAAGTGGGTTCAAAAAAGCTCAAAGAGCTATTGGACAAAAAAAAACATATTCTAGTCTCTGAAAACCAAAAAACAAGTCGCAAAAGCTTTTATCACTTTTTTAAATCATTTTTTTCCCAATTAGCAAAATATATAACATTATAACTCGTATAACGTTACTTCAAAATTGAAATCAAGAAGAAATCCCAAAAACACAAACATATAGTAGAAAGCAGAGAAAAAATAATAATAAAATAAAGAGGACCCAATAATTCACAGTTTGTCTATAAATAAAGAGATTCAAACCCACAGAATTAAGCACATTCAAAACTTCCCACACTCGTCTTCTTCGTCTCCCTCTCACCCACTCACTTCTAAAATCTTCATTTTGCTTCACTTCTCTCTTTATCTCTAGAACAATGGGCTTCGTCGATGAAAGTAGCAAGACACTATGGGGAAGCATGACCCATGGACCTTCACGTTACGCCCTTAACGGCAAAATCATGCTCGCTTCCGTAATCATCCTCTTCGTCGCCGTCATTTTAATCCTCTGTTTCCACAGCTACGCCAGATGGTTATTCCGGCGACAAAACCGCCGTATTCGCCGCCGTATCAGTGCTCATCTCAGATCTCTCGCCGCCTCTCGAGACCCCACCCAATCCTCCTCCTCCCTCTCTCCTCTCGATCCGACGGTGCTCGAGAAAATCCCCATCTTCGTCTATTCCGTTAAAACCCATAAATCTCCACCGGAGGAGTGCTCCGTCTGCTTATCGGAGTTCGAAGAAGAAGACGAAGGACGTGTCCTTCCCAAATGTGGCCACGTGTTCCACGTCGATTGTATCGACACTTGGTTCCGGTCCAGATCTAGTTGTCCGCTTTGCAGAGCTCCGGTTCAATCCGAACAGACGATTACCGAATCCGGTTTGAGGATTTCAGAACCGGTTGCTCCCGTATTTCCATCGGTTAAGCCAACTGAAGATACCGAAGCCGGAAGTTCGTCTTCATCGGACGACTCCGAATCGTCGACGCCGTCTTCTTCCTCTGGTTCGCCGTCGAGATTTCCGACAGAAGCTTGTGAGAGAGAACCGATTGATTTAGTCGGTATAATTGTGGAGATTCCAAGGGAATTTGACGCTTCTAATTCGGGTCTACCCGTAGATAACGGGTCTAATAATCGGGTTTTGTTGAAGGGTCTATGGAGGATTTGATTTCTTCCCTCTTTTCAATTTGTACATTCGATAATCGATACTGAAGAATCCGGTAGAAACGGGTGGGCAAGGGATCGACTGGTAATTCGGATTCTGAAGAATCGGATAACTGACCCGGTAATCTGGGGAAGCGGGAAGATCTGGCGTGGGATGGCGACACGTGGCGCTTTTCACGATCCACGCGGCGATTAGTTATAGATCCTTGGGACGTTTGCTTTCCAAAGAGACGTCGTTTGGAAAAAATGAACGGAAGTGTATATAAAGTAACGGAGCTTTTCTCGGTCAATGTAAATACGAGACGGTGTCGTTAGGCATAGAAGCAATCGCTAAGCGAAGCCCTCCCACCAAAGCGATCTCGTTGTTCATTTAAGTGGTTGGTTTGAGAAATATAATTTAAAAAACTGAAAGTAATCGACGGTTCAATGAAGCTATTTGATCCAGATTTATCTTATTTCTGTAATTAAGATTTTTTTCGCCGAAAAACAAATATACTTATTAAACTTAAGAAGTTACGAAGTCATTACTCCATCCAAAAATGGAGGATAAATACAATTTGGATTAGAAAAAATTGTTTAGTGGTCTTTTTGTGCTAGAGTGTGTCTGCGTGTAATGGATATTAACATGAATAAATTACATCCATGAATTTGGGAGTCCAAAACTTGATATCTTTGCAAAAGTTTTCAACTCTTCTTCACTCGATCCTTCGAGTATTTTTAACAAGGACTTGAATTTTTTTTTTTTTAAGTTAAATAATTCGCCTATAACAGATCCGATGTAATATTAGAAAGTTTTGAACTTTCGATTTGCTTTTTATTTAGTGTAAATTTTTTTAAGTTTAGATCCTCACCCGGTGTAAAAACATTCACGGCACATGATGTATTGCACCAGTCCTGTCCATAAAGTAAACGTTATGAATTTTAGCCTTAAATGTCGTATCAATTTTTTAAAATAATTTCAGGTAATCCAAGTTAAATAGAACTGGTGCAATACATCATGCATGCAAAAAAAGTAATTCGATACAGAAAACTTGGCCCCCAAATATTCACGTGGTAGACCAAATTTGTAAACTTTATTCATTTACCGTTGTTAGTCGAATGTTTTTTTTTTCCGTAAAACTGTCGGGCATATATGATTGTGTTATGAGAAAATGCACATACAATGTATTTCCAAATCCTTCAGAATTGATGAGGATTCTGATTCCCCGGCTTATAAACTCTACTAATTATCTTTTACTTTTTTTTTTTTCCTCTCTTTAAACTATGAATCTAGTAGTTCAAATTCAGTGTTTCACGTAGTAGAAGTATATATTTTTCGATGATTGTATTACATTTCAGAAAAAACACCAATTGATTTATTATATACCACGATTGTGGTATTAGGTAGGATGGAGTTTTGACTCAGTGACACGTACACAAACTGACGTGGGACTCAATGATTGAGTGGGACAATTCGACCAAGGTGTGTGCATGGGTAAAGAAAATTAGATATCGCTAAAAAGAAAGTGGAACCTGATTTATTTCTTATTTTTAAAAATACACAAATTATAACGACGAATTACAAATTTTCAAATTGATTCGTGGGGACGAATTACAAATTTATTTTTCATATAGAATATACTGATATAACATGTCGTCCAATTTTTTATATATCTATTTAACCCACACTATTGTTAAAAGAAAAGAGAAACATCATTCACATTAATAAAAAAAAAAAGAAGCATACACATTAATAAACCTAAATCGATATTTAACAATTACCCGATTTCAGGAGTGGAGCCCAATGATGCTGTTTGAGTTCGGTATGTAAATAATAAATTCTAATAAAATCTGATTTTATTAAAGAAAACAATAACTTTTTTTTTGTTGGTTTAAAAACAAAAAACAAAATACAATTATTGTTGACAAAAAAAAAATCATTATAGATCGATAATAAGTCGTCGTGCAGCAAGACCCTGGTGCACGATGATTATAAACATGACCAATTAATTAATCGTGGAGCATTGAATTTGACAAGGCAACTCTTTAATGGTTATATACTGTACAAGTGCGAGACTTGGTACGTTTATAATAAAGCTGATTCATGGTGTTTTTGTGATTTTCAAAAGTAGATAATCAGTTATTTAATTATATCGTGCAATCAATCTATGGTTAATGAGAATACAGAATTAGACTCGTAAACTAATTCCGTAATATACACGCGTTGACGCATTGGCCTCAAAATTAAAAATAATCTTTTTTTTTTTTGAAACTGAATTAAAAATAATCTTGACCTAAGTAACTTTTACCATCTAGGAAAAGTTCTTATTATATTAAATTTCTCATATATAAGCAATTGCATAAATCAAACAATGATGTTCCTCTTACAATTATATTGTATAGAATAAGAAAGCATAATCAAAAAGATAGATTGCAGTGGTAATGTAACGAATCATATCAAATCGGTACAAAGAAACAAAAGAACATTTTCAAGGGGAAAACTTTCGAACAATAAATTGATTAGAGAGACCTCATATATAAAGCATGCAAGATCATCATAATAGTGTGATCATGATGATCAATATTTGGGAGTGGTGGGAGCAGCCTTGGAACCGGTGAAGTAGAAAGGACCGACACTAAAGAGCTTCAAGTTCTTGTCGGAGTAGTAACGGTATCCGTACATCGACAAGGGAACTCCGGTGAGACCCTTGTTGACATTGGTCGGGTTCTTGCAAGTTTCGATCGGAGATGTGTAGAGTTTGATTCGGCAGTGAAATAGATCCTTGATGCCGGTCAACACCATGTGGAAGTATCCCTTAGAGTCAGTTGGATCGCTGTAGATCACAATCTCCTTCTTGCTCTCCCCGTATGATCCCGGCTCGGAGCACACAATCTTTGCTTTTGCTCCTACATGATTTTAAATAACCGGATTTTCTAATTAATTAGTAATTGTGTTGTTATAATAGAAATTTAATTAGGGATTTTTAAGTATGTAGTTATACCTTGAATTGGGTAGGTCTCGTAACCGTTTTTGCATAGGATGACGCCATCAACGGCTTTAAGAATCTCTGGGACGTATGGCTTGGTGGGTGGAGTGTAGGTTGGTTTTGGTGGATGAGAATAGCTTGGAGACTTTTTGTAGACCGGAGGAGATAGAGTTGGCTTGTAAACCGGTGGAGTGTAAACTGGAGGTGGAAGAGTTGGTTTGTAAACCGGTGGAGTGTAAACCGGAGAAGGGATAGTGGGTTTAGTGTAGACAGGAGGCGAAAGGATAGGCTTGTAAACCGGTGGAGTGTATACCGGAGGAGGGATAGTGGGTTTAGTGTAGACCGGAGGTGAAAGAGTAGGCTTGGAAACTGGTGGAGTGTAGACCGGAGAAGGGATAGTGGATTTAGTGTAGACAGGAGGCGAAAGGATAGGCTTGTAAACCGGTGGAGTGTATACCGGAGGAGGAATAGTGGGTTTAGTGTAGACTGGAGGCGAAAGGGTAGGTTTGTAAACTGGTGGAGTGTAAATCGGAGGAGGGAGCGTAGGCTTGTAAACCGGTGGAGTGTAAACCGGAGGTGGGAGGGTGGGTTTATAGGCGGGTGGTGTGTAAACGGGAGGTGGAAGTGTGGGCTTGTGAACCGGTGGAGTGTAAACTGGAGGTGGGAGAGTTGATTTGTAAGCCGGTGGAGTGTATACCGGAGGTGGAAGGGTGGGCTTGTGAACAGGTGGAGTGTAAACCGGAGGTGGAAGAGTTGGCTTATGAGTTGGTGGAGTGTAAACCGGAGGTGGAAGCGTAGGTTTGTGAGCCGGTGATTTGTAAACCGGAGGAGATGAGGGAGAGTAGTAATCAGCGGTGGCTATGGTGGCCAAAGAGAGGATGAGGCAAATGGCCAATGAGGCGCGGGTGATCGCCATTGCAGAGCACGCGGCTTGCCTTTTGCCGTAAGCTAGTTCGTCTTTTGTGTTTGAAGTTAGATGAGGAAAACGATTTCATCAAATGGGGTTTTATACGAAAATGTTAGAGTATTGGAAAAATTTAATAAACAAAAAAAATATTATCTTCAAAGGTGAATATCGAAAATCATGTTTGGGAGTTATAATAGTGTGACGCACGATCAAAAACATGTTTGCCATATACAACCATACACACGGCACTTTTAGCAAAAAAAAAACCATACACACGGCGCCGACCAAAGGTATCGGAAAACTGAAAAAGACGTTAATTGGGCTCGGAGTTTTGATAGGCCCATTAACTAGTACGGGCAGGGAATATACAGTATAAAGCACATTCGTTCGACTGTTTAGCCAATTTTGCTTTTACTATCAATATTAAGGGCCCGAAATCGAATAGAGATGGGTGTAGAGCAGGGGAAAAAAATGTGGGGCGGTTCAGATAATATTATTTTAAGATGCTTCTCCTGCTCCAATTGTTGTTGGAATGATCATTGTTGTTCTTGTTATAATGATCTTGAAGCATGCTCTTGGCTTCTTTTTCTAGTTGAAGGAGCAATGGAGGCAATATTAGTTTGTTTTGTTGAACTACTTTCTTTTTATTTAGTGTGTTTGTTTTATGAAATGAAAAATGAGATCATCCGAAGATAAATGGGTCAGCTAGATAAAGGCCCAATAAATCAGCCCAAAATATTGATAAGCGGAAACCCTAAGGATAAAAGAAAAATCTATATATTTGTCGTTGCCTAAGTTTCAGTCTCAAGCCGTAGCGGCGGACTCACTGACTGATCGGAGATTTGCTAGTTATTCGGCGATCAATTTTTCTCTTCGATTTTTGTCTTCTTCTTCGGTTAGATCTCAGTCTTATGGTTCTTCTTATTTGTCCGCTCATATGCTTAGAGAATCATTACGGCTCATAGCTTTAGATTATAGTTTTAAATTGTTTTCAAATTGGTTGAAAAGAGAAATTAGAGACTGAAAGGCCTTCATAATCCCAGCTAAGTTGATCAAGTACTTATCTGATTCATGGGAGGCCTACACCAAAGCTCTGCAAGTTTCGCTGATAATACCTTCTTCTTTTTTTAATCCCAGAAGGTGTTTTATTAGTAACTCTGCTTACATTTTGTTCCCCAATTTTAATTTCTCTATCAAACTGTTTTCTACTTTGTACCAACAACATCCGATTTCACCTTGTAACTGATTTCGTTTTATCACATATTTTTTTTCTGATCGTATTATCCAATTTTTGGCTTAATCTTCAATAATCTGTAGAGAAGGAAATCTTGTACATATTGACTACTAGTTTATTGAATCGAACAGTAAAGTTACATTATTTTTGCAAATGTTATGTCATGTTTGCACATGTTAAGGCTTGTCGAAATTGACGAGTTTCGAATTTGTTACAGAATATAACTAAAACTCGTTTGTTAATATGCACACATTACACTCACTGTTTCTGTTTTTTGATTTGTGTAGTAAAGCAGCATTAGAAGTTAATGCTTTGATCTTCGCTTATCATATTATTTTGATTTTATTTAGTGCTTCCTTCCTTAATCATGTTCGAAGTGAATTCTCTGTAAATCTTAGTCATGTTCTTGCTTAATTTCAACATTTGGGTAGAAACAATCCATGTGTGTGTAACTATCCTAGTTAATAAATATAAGAGGGAATAGGGATCATATATACAGTTTGTAGAGTTGCATAGTTATGCTTTTGAAATATCAAATACATGATTGGGCCATAATTTTATCCAAACGGGCTTTGTGTAAACTTAATTTTTTCAAACGATACCCCAATTTCATGTGCCCCATGTTTCGATATTTGGTTGAAGCGTACGTAACCGTATTGTATATAAAAAGGGTTTTTGAAAATCTTTAGTTTAATTCGAATAGTTTTAAGGTCCTTTTTCTTTCAAAAGAAAAAACATATCAATAACTTGTTCGTGGTTTCCAATTTCCAATCGATTTATCAAACGTTTATTAATACGAAAAATTACTAGTTCTCTCATAGAGTATGTAAATATAAATATGTATATTTATTTATTAATGAGTTGACTGTCGATACAGCTTTATTCTTTTTTGCCCGTCAAACTGTTTATTTTCTTTATGGTGTGAAACCCTTATTTAATTAGCTTACAATTTTGATTGTACACCAGATGAAAACCCTCACTTAAAACCTCTATGTCGCATATTCTATTGACTGTTGCATGTAATATTTGATTATCAAAAGAAATTTATCGTTGAAGAAGCGAAAAGACTAGGAATACAGCTCATAGTTTCATTTATGGGTTTTAATTTTAATTTTTACTTTTCGAATTGAGAAGAGAAATTTCATAATCCCAGCTAAGTATCTGCTTCATAGAAAATTCTGCTTACCTTTATGTTCTTTTCTTTGCACTCTCTATGAAATACCAACACTAGTTACTACACGTGATTCAACCTTGTAATCGATCTGGCTTTACTAATATTTTTCGATTTTTACTCTTCTTTTTCTGATCTTATTAACACCCTTGGGTTAGTCTTCTTCTAAGTAGCAATAAGCTAACAGAGACATTGAATAATGTCTTACGATTGTGTAGAAAAAAACAGAAATACAAAGCAAAGTAATGATTGTCTCTTTACGTTCTCCAGGTTAAAGAAACAATTATATAACAAAAACTTTGGATACAAAATTCGCATTATATTTTGGTAAACCGGAAGAGATGAGGGAGAGTAGTAATCAGCTGTGGCTATGGTGGCCAAAGAGAGGATGAGGCAAATGGCCAATGAGGCGCGTGTGATCGCCATTGCAAAGCGTGTGGCTTTTGCCGTAATCTAGTTCGATTTTTTGTCTTTGAAGTGAGATGAGGAAACAATTTCATCAAATGGGGCTTTATAAGAAAATGTTTAAGGGTATCAAAAAATTTAATAAAAACTTAAAAATGTTATCTTCAAAGGTGAATAATCAAAAATAATGTTTGGGATAATGGGATTTATAGTAGTGTGATACACGATCTAAAACATGTTCGCCATTTGCAACCATACACACAGCGTCGACCAATGGTACCGGAGAACTGAAAAAGACGTGAATGGGCTCGGAGATTTTGATAGGCCCATTAACTAATAAGAGCAGGGAATATGTGAAGCACATTCGTACGACTGTTAGCCAATTTTGCTTTTACTATCAAAACGGATCGGTCCGTTCTAAGCATATCAAGATTTAATATACAACGTTATGATACATATATTTTGACAAACAATCATTGATGTTTTGGTGACATCTAGACCTAAATATGTCAAAACCGATTCGGTTTGTCCTAATAGTTTGAAATCAAATATACAATCTACTATACGTTAAGCATGTTTTAATATAAAAAAAAACCCTTCAATTTGATTATAATTATATCTCATGCCATTAGAAAATCTTTATAATTTCTATTGTATTCTTATATTAAATAAGGGTCAAAAAGGTAATTTAAACAATCATAATCAATTACATATATTTATGGGTTAGTAATCTCATATGCATATCTTTATTTGTGATTTTTAAAAATAAAAATATTTTATAATATGAGATAAAAAAGCGGAAATACTTATAGTATAAAATAACATAGTTTAATGTTGAAGAATCGAGGGCTTTCACAATTACAACTATATTTATGAGGTACCTATCGAATTCATGGGAAATTACTACACAGTTTTTTGAGTAACTCGACCTACATATATTTATATTAATAGTTTATTAATCTAAATACTAACTAGTAACTACACCTTGTAATCGATCTGGTTTTATTAATATATTTTTCGGTTTATGTTGTTTTGTTTTTCTGATCAAACTAAGCTAAGATTTGCCTCACATACGACCGTCATGAACACCCATGATGATATCAATAACAAGAGCAATAGCCCCAATAACTGTGAGATTAAGCTTAATTTTGTCAAGCCACCAAAGGAATAGTATGATCAAAGCCATCAAATGAATAGTACGGCACCGTCCACGCCGTAACAGGAATA
>OVAY01001699.1:5542-25713 GCA_900406395.1 Kernera saxatilis | reverse complement strand
AGTCAGAAGAGCCCTCACAATAGATTCACATGTGACAGTCGATCCCTACCCCAAAAAACAGTTGATCAAATATATATATAGGCAAATTGTATCACATAATGTTTGAGAAGATAATTATCCAACCTTGATTCGATTGTATCTTTCCAGAGCCAAATCTACCATTTTTCGCATGTAATCATGGCCAGTAAGCCCAGAAGACCAAAAGGGTTCATCAAGAACAACTTGAGAGAAGTACACCACTCTCCCAGAGTAGCTTTCTCCATCCACGTTGAAACCCTGAGCACAATTATAACTCAAACTTTCAAAGGAACAAGTTTCAATATCTAGATTAACAAAATATCAGTCCTTTACACACTTGGCCTAATTAAGAGTCACCATATATCTGAATGCATAGATGTTTTATAATTCACATAGATTAATTCATGAAACTAACGAAAGAGAGCTACTTAAATTAAAAATAATGTTAAAGTAGAATATAGCAAATACCTTGCTCCGGAACATATGACGTCTATAGAGACCCATTTTTTGAATTTCCTCTTGGGTGGGAGCCAGAGTACTTGGGGGTTTGTAATCGGATTCGTCATCCATACTATCCACGTCCCATTCTTGGCCACTGTCGTCACTATTACAACTACTTGAAGAATCCGTGGAGACACAATCGTCATCCATGGGGACTTGTATAACTGTAGAGAATTACTATAGTTATGTTTACAAATCCATGAAATGCATGATTGCGACTGCCAGAGAGGAAACATATCATAAGAATCACAAAAATGAAGGGAGGGCAAACTGGTACGTAGTTTTACATGAGTCTGCATGTTCATTTTTTTCTAAGACATAATCCTAATCTAGCAACTGAAATTCTTAATCGCGACAAAAGTCTTTTATGCAAGTCAATATCTAGCATAAAAATTTCGAAGGACATTTTAGTGTGTCCTGAATTATACACAAACTCTAAAAAATCAATATCTAACCTAGAGTACCTTTTGGTTTTGGAGCTGGCCTGCAAAAGATGGCATGATCTTTTCTTTGCCAATACCTCTTCTCTGTCTTAGCTTGATACTCAACAAGATCTCCATCTAGAGTCTCTCTGGCCATGAAGGTGATGTAGGATTTTATTCCTGAGGCTGAACAGCCTCCACTGATAATAGCCCTCACAATGTGATCACATCTGAGGGTCAATCCCTGCCAGAAAAAAGAATAAAAACATAGTGAGTAGTGAGTGATATATGTAGGCAAAGTAGAGTATCACATAAAGTTTAAGAGGATAAGCATACAAATGAACCGGCAAACCTTGATTCTGTTGTATCTTTCTACGGCCAAATCCACCATAGTTTGCATGTACTGACGACCTGTAAGACCACTTTCCCGAAAGGGTCCATCAAGATCAATAGGACAGAGTTCTCGGAAGGCCACGTTGCCAGGATAGTTTTCATAATCCACGTTGAAACCCTGAATGAATAAAATAAATTAAATTTGCATCCTACTTTTAAAAAAGTCAAAAGTTGTGTATTGAAAATGAAGAGAGCCAAGAATACATTGGTCTGATACATCTGAATTCTGTAACGACGCATTTTTTGAGCTTCCTCGTCGTTGGGATCCAGCTTCTTTCTGGGTTTGTATTCCTCTCCTTCATCGAAACTATCCACGTCCCATTCTTGGCCCTTCTCGCGGCTGGACACGTCACTTTCCTCCCCATCACCCTCCTCTCCCTCTCCGTCGCCAACGTCTTCGATATCATCAGCCTTGCCCTTCCTCGGAGCCGTAGATTGATTCTCCTCCTCAGAGATCTCCAGCATCGATTTCTCTTCGTCGTTGGAATCCATGTTTCAGTAAACCCTAGATCTAGAGAACCTATCAGAATCGAGTAAATTGCTTTTTTTTTTTTCAATTTAGGGTAACCAGAGACGTACTTCTAAACAATATTTACTTTTAGAACACCTGTTTCAACTTTCAAACGTCTGTTATTCCTAAAATAAATCGTTTTATTTAATGGAAAATCCGGAAATGTTAATAATCGCTCAGCGCATAGCTTTACCTTCAAGTAAAGACAGAAAACGAGCACACTTATAGACCTAATTGAAACAGAGAGTCCAGTGATAGAAAAAAAGCTAACTGATTCAAGAACAAGACACGTTCATCAACGAACCACAATTCATCAGAAACACGAAGACGAGAAAACAAAGCTCGATCATGAAATAAAAATTTAATGGTACAGAGACAAAAGAGAATTCGACTCTTTAACAAGCTTTACAGCTATGCCTGCAATTCCCAGGGAGCTCTACAGTTCCCACCATATACTCTGGGTTCTTTGCGCATTCTCCAAGCACTGCCCATCTTTCACAGCTCTCGTTTATATCCGTGCAGTTACCATCATGTGTCAAAATCTTATCGAATGAGTCCACGTGGATCCACTTGGTTGCTGACCATTTCTCTCCTTCAATCACAGGACAACCTCCGTGAAGGCTCAAGGGATCTGGGATTGCGTCTTGGTGGAGGTTGAAGAACAAGAGAGCATTGCCTTTCTTCGGTTTCACTAGAGAACATTAACCCAAAAATCAAAAGATGTTTAAAACATTCTTCAGAGATAAGAATTTTACAGGAAAAGAGGAACTTGTAATAAGTTCTGTAGCTCACCAGCAATTCCTTTCTTTGCACAATCAGAAAGGTCGTCTTTGTTTTCAGAAAGCGTGCGGCGAGAAGATTCCTGCGCATCAGAGAATACAGAAAAATTGATCTTTTTTTTGTTTATCCCATTTATAGAGCCAGTACAGAGTTAGCCATTGTATAGATGTAAGCAGAAAGTGATGGATTTGTATGAATACAAACCACTGCATGAGGAAAAACAGTTTCTCCACCCTTTGTGACATTGGATAGATACATGAGAACCGTTGCTATGCGGTGTCCACCACGGGCGATGTTGACTTTGTCGTGGAAGTAGTCAAAGTGAGCGTCATATTTCTGACCGTGCTCATATCTCAATACCTGCAGATCTTCCCCGTTTTCTGTCACCAGAGAGTGTAAGGGCTTAGAAACAATAATATTTTCTGAAAAACCTTTCAAGAAACTCGAGAAGAGTTGAGGTTCCTTGTTACTTGAATCGCTATTAAACCATTCAGAATGTCTTGTTACCTTTTGGGAGGAATGTCCATGTGGAGAGCTTGTCCTCTATACCAGAAACGATAGGATCCTGTTATCAAGCAAATAAAGCTTCACATGAAGATTGTAATCACTGCAACGATATGAGTCATCTGTTCTTGTTAATCACTCTGTACCAACCATCATACGTGATTGATCATCAAATATACGCCAAACTAGCCCTGAAACCTATCTAGTAGTCTAAGCAGCAAACGCAAATTGATACAGTTTTGGGTCGATCTACCAAGAAACCGAAGGAACAACATCAGTTTATTTAGAAAGATTCATAAACATGATCAGTGTAACTCAAAATCCGATGTGTGTGAACTCTTGGATTGGATGAGGGATCTAATTCATCACACGTAGGAGGGTTTTGACTTATCAGATTCGTTTTTGACTTATCAGATTCGTTATCATCAGGATCCACATCTGAGATCGGAGCTTTTTAAGTCAATATTCATGTATTCGAATCAAGATCAATGCCAATCGAAGAAATTCAGTGAGATCTGTTGTGTCCAATTAGAGTTCCAAGTTTATCGACGAAGCGAAACAAAAGAAAATTCACCTTTCCTTTGGAAATAAACGTGCCGGAGCTGGTCCGAACGTCACTGACTTGACTCTCGCCATTATCGTTATCAGCAACCGCAGATCTCTGAAGATTCTCTTTCGCCTTTATCAAAAATCAAAATTAGATACTGAATTTAGCACATTTAAGAGGCAGGCAAGCTCAAACCCAAAGATAAAATGGAATAATTTGCACTCACGAGGGAGATCAAATGATCACATTCCAGGTCCGTCAGGAAACCTTCATACACAAATGCCCTGAAGAAACAACATCGAATTTTTTTCCGCTTTAACAGCCAATACACAAAGTCGAAGCTCAAAGTTCCCAAAATTACTTCAGAAATTTTGCGTCACATCTCACTAATCGAACCAGACAATAAAAAAGAGAGAAATAGAGAGAGAGGAAAAACAAACCTGGGTTTTGAAGAAACCTGTTTGACTTTAGAAGGGTTGATGATAGAACTGGGAGAACTAATCAGAGAAGTGGAAGACTGAAGCAAGACGAGGAAGATGGCGACGAACAACATCAATCCCCGGCGAGACATCGACATTAGAATCGCAGTCGCTTGGATCCAGATGGTCGAGAGTCGGTAGACGTAAAGAGATCGAAAACTGGGAATCAATTATTTTTCCAGGAAAAGAAAGAGGGAAAAATTTTATTTTCTTTTCTGGGGAAAAGGTCAACGGTCATGAAAAGTTGGTGCTCTACCTAAGGAGATGGCGACGACATGCGCACGTCGTTTCGAAGAATGTTCATAACAATTATTCTGGCTGCTTTACTAATTTCCCATGATAAAGCCCATTAAAAGAAAGAGTTAAGGTTTCAATAGATTAAAGCCCATTATTACAATGAAAAGCCCAATATGAAATCTCGTTCGGTTATTAAAATGCGAAACCAAAACGACGTCATATATGTTTAAGGTGAAATCATCCTCGCCGGGAAGTCCCGACGGAGAGGCGTGAGCAGAACAAAAAACTCGATTTGGTCTGGTTTTGATTTTAGCCGGCTACGAATGTGAACGAAGGTTGAAGAAGAATTACAAGAGAAGCAGCTAAAAAAAAATTAAGGAGAATTTACAGAGATGGCGTTTAAGCCTTTTGGAAAAGATGTAGGGCCGGCGATGAGCTCCAAGCCATCGCCGTTTACAGCGTTCGGCGCTTCTGCTCCTACGCATCCCACCAGGTGTGCTTTTAGATTCTGTGGATTTCTGAATGGATGTATGTACGTATCTCTGCCATGATCGTACTTTCATTCCCTTTTTTTGAGGTTTTTAGATTGATTTCAATGCTATGGATTTTAATGCTTTTAGAAATTTTCCTGGTTCTATTGAAGTGGTTACTATCACCGCGAAGGTGAGAAGTATCTTGAATTTTCTATGCAATTGTGTTTCTATATCACTTAGGCAGCTCTAAGCTTCGGGTTTTAAAGCTCAGTTGCTTATTGCGAATGTAATTTTGTGAGGTTTTCTTGACCTTCCAACGGAGGAGCTGTTGATTGCTTTATTTTGCTATTTGTTCTCAGGTTTTACTCCTTCTTTAATTTCTAATCCTGCGAATTGTGGATTTGCTTGTAGTGATTCTTCAATTCAACCACCAGCGCCTCAAAACCATACAGCTTATGCAGGACAATCTTTTGGACCAGGTGGAATTCAAAGGTTAGATACGACCTAGCACTACAGCTCTGATTTCTTTCTATGGGAGAATATTATGTTGTTTGCGAGCTTCCTTAGGGTGAGCTGTTGTGCTACTTCTTGTAGTCATTTTCTTAAGTTCGCTAACTTTCTATGTCCTTTACATTCTAACCTGCGTATCTGAACTTTTGCTTGTAGTGGTCCTCCAGTTCAGCGAGCACCGCCTCCTTCGGCTTCTCAAAACCCTCCACCCTTTGTAGGGCAACCTTACCGACCAGGTGGTGTACAAAGGTTAGACATTCTTAATTGTATGGCTTGATTTTTTTCCTTTGCTCTTTCAGTTTTATGTGCCAAATGATGCTGTTAGGTTGGTTACTTATTTAATTTTTCCTTCTACTCTCGGGTTTTCTTCTTCGTTTGGATTCTAGCCTTGATTATTATGGTTTTTGCTTGCAGAAGTCCTCCAATTAATCGAACACCACCTTCTTTGGCTTTTCAAAATCCCTCACCCTCCTCAGGACAGCCTTACCGACCTGATGGAATTCAAAGGTTACAAACTTACTTTTATGGCTCTTTTCTCTTTTTTTTTTTCACTCCTTATATGCCTCTACATACAAGATATTCGGGAAAGGTCTGATTCGGTTCAGCTGGTGATGGGATAAACCATATTGTCAATTTTCTTTGTTTTTTTTTTTATTTTTATGTTGTTGTAAAAGTTCTGTTTGAAGCTTCTGAATGTTGCACAAATTTTTGATGCTGAGAAAATATTTAGGAACACTTTAATGCTATGTTTTTCAGGAGCCCAGAACCTGTCAATGGAATACCATGGGGTTCAGAAGCTTTTCCACGTCCAAGCCCCTCTGTGAGACCTTACCAATTTCCTGGAGCTCAGAGGTAAAAGTCTACGTGACATATTATCACTAAGATGAGTGTCATTTCGGCAACTTGACAGCAGTGTTAATCACACATCTCAAATGCTTTCAGTTTTCTGCAATTGGAATTATAGCAGTAGGAAGAAAGTAGGTGTGTGGCGGAGTGCTATAGGTTTTTCTGTCAATCTGAATGCCTAATACATATGGGCTTACTATAGCAGCGGCTTTGAAGCTCCAAAGAGATTACTGTTGTCGGATCTGGCTTATAGACTTTAGCAAGCAAGCCGTTGGATAGTTCTTGATGAGTTAGCTGAATTTCACCTGCTTCATTTTTGCTCACAGGCCTACTTTAAATCCTCAGTTTGGGCATGATGGATCAACGAATTTCTTGAAGGATCATGGTGAACATAATCTAACCACGTCTCCAGCTCGTACATCACACATTCTTTCCAGAAGTGGAATTGATGCCGTTGAGATTGGTCGATCACAAGACTCAAAAAGGAAAAGGTCGTTTATGCCATTTCCTTTAGATGAAGGCCATTTATGCCAGCAGGCTCTTTGTGATATAAAATTTCTGTCTGTTTTGCATCATTATCTTATCATAGGCTTTGTTAACACTTGTCCGTTTGCGGGAGTTTGGACATCTTCTGTGTTCTGCGTCATGTACCTTTCTCTTTCAGATTTCAGAAGTTTTTTTTTGTGTGGTCTAGATGCTAGGAAATGAGATGTCATACGCATGGCCATGATGTTTACTTGTTTAGTGATATCATGGTTTTTGATGTAACTAAAATCCTCAATTTTTGTTGCAGTCGGTCAGATCTTCCTCCTGACCAGAATTTGGGGTTTTCTCGAAGAAATCAAGCGCCAGTATCAGGTTTTGAGAATGACAGCTTGGGAGATGGTTTTCAGCCGCCATCTAGCCATACTTGGATGTAAGCTTTTTTATCATCATGTCAGTTTCATAATGGTTTTTGTCTCTCCCTCTCATTTTGCTGTTGGTTTCGAATATCTTAAATAATGTCATGAAAATATCTAGCATGTTCTGGTGTTATTATAAATAGTAATTTGAACCATACCAGTGTCTTTTCCTCCTTGATTATTAGCCTATCGTCTCACTGACTTTTGAAACTTGCGTTCTGGAACCTTTTCTCATGTCTTTGTAGGCGATCTCCGTCTTCTGCGGAGAATAATCCGGTGAGGTCGAGGAGCAATCCCAGTCGGTTGATTCATCAAGAACAAACGCCAAACTCTTCATTCCCTTATGCACAAGAAGCAGCTGAAATTCAGGAAGCTACAAGAAGAAAGTCTTCGGCTATAGCACCTTCTGATAATCCTCTCCGGGACGACCCCATATTTACTCAACATGATTCTCGAAGGTAGACTGCATGAAACTCACCATACTTTGTAACCTCTTAGTGCTCTTGCAACATATCTGGTTTTTTCTTTTCTATATGGTTGGGTGTGCCTTTAAGCTTGCTCTTAGTTAAGCAGGCTGTTTCTATGATAGGTTTTCGACATCTCCTCCTGGGTCAGGCATGAAGTCATATATGCTTTCAAGAAGCTCAGATTCTCAAATCCTTGGGCAGCCCTCCTCTGTAAATATTTTCAATAATGCGGGTAAGACAAGCAGTTCACCTGCAACAAAAAGGACTAGATCTCCGTCTTTATATCCAGTGGAAGAGGATATCCAGGGAAACTCTTTCCCTTCTCAAGATTGTACTGAAGGGTAGATTGTTAAACGACACAGTACTGAATCTTTATATTAATTTGTGAACCAGTTCTAAGTTTTCTGAACTTTGTGTATTTTGTACAGAGAAGAGCAAGCCAGGGCAAAGAGACTGGCCCGCTTCAAGGGTGAACTGGAGCCTATTGCAGCCCGACCTGTTGATATTCAACTTACTAAATCATCTCTAAATAAAACTGTTAAGCCCCTGGACAATATACAAACATTCAATTCACTGGAATCAAGTTGGGATGCCCTTAAGGGAGATGCCTTGCCTGATTATGAAAGCGCAGAGCAGCCCTCTCTTATCATTGGATTATGCCCTGACATGTGTCCTGGTAAGCGTTAGCCCGAGACATGCTTATAAAAGGACAACTGAGTGTATAGTCTTTGGTTTATTTTATCTGTTAAAAAATGAATTGCGTAACAATATTTATATTGCCCATAACTGATGTCTAGTTCTAGTGAGTAATGTGACTGTAGAACAAATATATTGAGGGAATTTTTCTTCATCTTCCCAGAGTCAGAACGGGGGGAGCGTGAAAGGAAGGGTGACTTGGACCATTATGAGCGTGTGGATGGAGATAGGAACCAGACGAGCAAATCCCTTGCTGTGAAGAAAGTAAGTTCACCTTTTTCATATCAATTAAGCGTCAGATTCTTTCTCAGATGACATACACTAGACTACCCATTTACTGTGATGACTACTTATATATCTGCCTTTGAATAGTATACCAGGACGGCGGAGCGAGAAGCAATTTTGATACGACCAATGCCAATCCTGCAGAATACAATGGAGTATCTGCTGAGTTTACTGGACCGGCCTTACAATGAAAACTTTCTGGGCATGTACAATTTCTTATGGGATAGGATGAGAGCTATTCGAATGGATCTAAGAATGCAACATATTTTCAACCGAGAAGCTATAACTTTGCTGGAGCAAATGGTTTGTGTTTTTTGATCTTATACAAATCCCATGAAATACATAAGCAGTAAGCGATACTCCGTTTTGAATGTGTTTTCCTTACTATGGATGATTTGATTTCCTTGTTACAGATAAGACTTCACATCATTGCAATGCATGAATTATGTGAATATACCAAAGGAGAGGGCTTTTCAGAGGGGTTTGATGCACACCTGAATATTGAGCAGATGAACAAGACATCGGTTGAATTATTTCAAATGTATGATGATCACAGGAAAAAAGGAATATCTATTCCTACAGAAAAGGAGTTCCGTGGCTACTATGCTCTTCTCAAACTCGACAAGCATCCTGGCTATAAGGTAAGTCCTTCTGGGTGAAATTTTCAGGTCAGATTTTTGTGTCAAGTTCTTAACTGGATAATTTTATTCCTGTTAGGTTGAACCTTCAGAGCTTTCTCTTGATCTTGCAAACATGACTCCAGAAATAAGGCAAACTTCAGAAGTTCTCTTTGCCCGCAATGTAGCCAGGTTGTTACTTGAATTTTTATTTGGCTCTTAGTTTGTTAACTTGATCTAAGTATTGAAACCAGTCGTGCAATAATAGAGCTTGTAGAACTGGGAACTTCATCGCCTTCTTTCGCCTCGCTCGGAAAGCAAGCTATCTTCAAGCATGTCTGATGCATGCTCACTTTTCGAAGGTAAGGGCTTATTTTTTGTGTAGGTTTAAAAGCTATCATTCTTACCGTATTGGTGTGTGGTTATTTCACCGAGACCTAAGATTTATTCTATTTTATCAGCTAAGAACTCAGGCACTTGCTTCTCTGCACTCGGGTCTCCAAAATAATCAGGGTCTCCCAGTTTCAGATATGTCAAAGTGGATAGGGATGGAGGTATTTTTTCCATCGCTTTGTTACTTGGTGTATCCGTTTATGATCTGTCAAAGAAATTGCTAGAGATCTTACATTTTCTTCTGGTGATGGAATTCAGGACGAGGACATAGAAGCCTTGCTGGAGTACCATGGATTTTCAATAAAGGTGTTTGAAGAGCCATACATGGTAAAGGATGACCTATTTCTCCATGCTGATAAGGATTATAAAACAAAATGCTCAAAACTTGTTCACATGAAAAAGTCAAGAACCATAGTGGAAGATGTTTCTGCTCCATCCATAGAGGAAGATGTTTCTGCTCCCTCTCCGTTATCATCCTTGCCGACAAAAGCAAGTAAAGGATATCAACCGCATATTACCGCCCATAAACAGGAAATGTCGCCTGCTCAAAGTCTTAAGAAACAAACATCAGTGCGTCTAGTTGATAAAGAAATGACTGACGCCAAGACTTCCCTCTTACCCGAGGAGGACAAGCCAGTGAGGACATCTGTAAATCCAGTGTGGCCATCTGTTATAAATCCAGCAGTGGATCAACAGAAACAAAGTGACCTTACGCCGGCTGGTGGATTTCATTCTCCCCTGAAGTTCTATTCTCCTGTTGGTTCTCCTGGATTTCCTCAAGCTGCATCCTCGAATTTGAAGAAACAACCTAATGACGTCCACACTAGTATATCTCCTGGGGAAATTAAATTTCCATTTGCAGGGCATTTGCAAACAAATCTTGTGCCTGGACCAACTTTGCAACAAAGTCCGAAGTCTATGCCAATGGAGATTGTGCCTGTAACTACCATTGCAGAGTCTCCGACGAGTGTAGAAAACAAATACCCTTTGGAAGAATCAGGACCTGAAGTTGCAATGATTTGTATCTTGGAAAAGGACTCCCATGACATTGAACAAGAAGACGAGGATGGGAATGGGGTCATCACAAATCAGTGTGACGAGGAAGTGGCGAAGGCAAAACTCAAGTTGATCATAAGGTTTACCAGCTCCTCATGCAAGTTAATAATTGGTTTAGGTTATTGTTTTAACTTTTCTTTTCTAATCTTTGCAGATTATGGAAGCGGTGGTCTTCACGTCAAAGTGAATTGCGGGAGCGACGACAGTTAGCTGCAGCTGCTGCACTGAATTCTCTATCCCTGGGTACTCCTATACGATTTAGCAAAACTGATGTAAGTTTCAGTTTCAGTTTCGTCCCCATAACATGTGCTGGTCATTGTTTTTTTTGTCAAGGAAGCAATAAAAGTCTTTAAAGGCATGTATTCTTGAGGTTGGTGGTCTAATATCAGTTCTCTCTTCATACACAGCAATCGAGGGCATGTGGTGAGTTTGACATTGATCAAGCCATGAGGAGGAGATTTGAAGAACATGAAAAATCATGGGCAAGGCTGAATATGTCAGATGTGATAGCTGATATACTAGTTGGAAGGAATCCAGACTCAAAATGCATACTCTGGAAGGTCATCTTATGTACTCAGATTAAATCAGTAAAAACATCAACTTCTGAATGTCAGGATACACATTCAGCAGCCAGTCGATGGTTATCATCAAAGCTTATGCCTCACGTAGAACATAGTCTCGACGATGATAATCTGCTGTTTTCAGCTCCTGGTGTGTCGGTATGGAACAAATGGGTTGCACATGGGTCTGATTCAGATTTCAAATGCTGTCTCTCAGTAGCTAGAGATGTGGAAGCTGATAATGATCTGTGTGAGACAACACGTGGTGCAAGTGCAGTTCTTTTCCTTGCATCTGGAGGCCTCCCTTCAAATATCCAGAGAGACCAGCTTAACCGCATTCTTGAATCAGTACCTAACGGTTCAGGTCTTCCACTTCTCGTAATAATCAGCTCATGCAATGGGGAAAGCATGGATCCTGATACCAATATTGTCTCTGAACTAGGCCTCCGTGATATTGAAAAATCAAAGATAGCAAGCTTTAGCATCGTTTCTATTGCTAATAAGTTCCAGAAGGGACAGAAAGTTCATTTTTTCAGTGATGCGCGGCTAAGAGACGGGCTTAAATGGTTGGCGAGCAATTCACCTCTTCAACCAAATCTTCATCATGTTAAACCGCGAGAACTTGTTCTGACACATTTCAGTTTCTCCCTGGAGGTTCTTAAGCAGATGCCAGATCAGGAAGTTGGTCCAAACATCTGCATATCAGCCTTCAACGACGCCTTGGAAACTTCAAAAAGAAACATCAGTTCTGCTGCTGAAGCAAATCCGATCGGATGGCCTGGCCCCGAGACAATGTGGCTCGAGGATAATAGAAAAGAACATTTAATGGTCAAGCAGTATCTACCCAACCTGGACTGGAGCAGTGCAAAGAGCACCGAACCACTCAATTCTGTGCTCGAGAACTGTAAGCTTCCATATTTTGAAGATGATTTGACATGGTTAACCCTAGGATGTACATCTGATGCTGAGATAGAGAACCATATGCAACGGCTCGAGGGATGCTTAGTTGAGTACTTAACACAGACAAGCAATCTTATGGGAGTCTCATTAGCCACCAAAGAAACAGGAGTGATGCTACAGAGAAACACTAGACTCGAACTCCATAACTCAAGCTACTACCATATCATCCCGAGATGGATCGGGATGTTCCAGAGGATCTTCAACTGGCGGATAATGGGATTGCTCGATTCGTCGTCTTTCTCAGCTTACGTACTGAAGTCCGATCTCACCATGTCAACTTCAAGATATGCTGACAAATTCTTGTCTGAAGATGCATTATATCCATCTTCTCGTCCAAATCTTCCATTGCTTCATGAAATGATCCAGATCAGCTGCAGCCCCTTCAAGTCGTCTTCTCCATATAATCACGAAGCCCAGAGAGTTATCGAAGTGGTTCAGACCGAAAGGCTTATCGACGATCATAGAGACATAGACGAGTCGATGTTGGGGAAGAGCAGAGAAGCTTCTAGAAGGATTGATATGATGATAACGGAGGATGATGAGTTAGCTGATGAAACCGAGAGATCATGGAGGGGTAAAGGGAAAGAAGCGGCGGAGAAGAAGACGATGAAGGAGAGAGAGAGTGAGAGATTAGATGAATTGTTGGAGAAATGTAACTTGGTACAAAATAGCATAGCCAAGAAGCTCTGCATTTACTTCTGAATTTTATTCATTCCCTTTTTGTTAATGTTGTTTGTTGTTGCATGTCAATTTAGTCAAATTAGAGGTACTCCCAAAGATGCTGCTATAATGATTAATGATATAATAATATGCATACATACCATTATTTAAGTCAAATTAGAGAGTATTGTCCCGAATAATTGAGACCAATCTCATAAAATTAAAGAAAATAATCATCTAGCAGAAACATTCGATTTCGATTTCAAGTTTTCTTCTCAACAAGATGGTTTTCCTCGGTGAAACCAAATTTGAAGAATTTGCCACAATAATGAGTCATGTTGGTGTAAGCATGCATCATTATCTCTTTTGTCGTTTATGGAAAAAGCCAACAAACATGAGTATTTGAGGCACTTTACTAATCGAAAGACTTTTAAGAGATTCGGTTCATATATTTGTATATGGATAAAATTAGGCATGAGGATGACAATGACATGCGACTCTCTCGGTGGCATGCATGAAGATTGGAGTAAAACACACATATTTCTTCTTGAAATGTGGAGTATCCACACACTTTCTTAACAAATTGACCTATTACTTAATTTTCGGGAGTACAGTTATATTTTACAATTACCAACTATCTATGTCATGAGATGGTATGATGTTTATCACAAGATAGTAACCAAATAAAGAAATGTGAAGCATTTAGCTCTATTTTGATATCGATTCACATAAGAATATTTAGGACAAGGTTGTTATTCTAATTTTAGTACTTTCTTCAAAAAATTCCGCCGGCGCATTGAACTAAAAGGAATGACAGCAAAGCAAATTGATCATCCTAATTTCGTGCTAAAAATAAGCAATATTTTTTTCCCAAAAAGAAAAAAAAAACATATACGAGTTTCTACGAATCTAAAGAAGAAGAAACAAAATCTAAAAATTCTCTCCGGTTTCATTGGACAAACAGACTTGTCTTCTTCCTATTTCATAGGAAATGGATTTTTTATGAGACAAAGATTGTGTGGGAAACAGTCCGAACTTCAATCTCTTCCTCACATTTCGACTGCTAATAAAACAAGCCTCTCCCCAATTCCTTTATTCTAGCCCATCTCTAACAATGGCTCTATTAACTATTCATCTTTTTAATTTGTAATAACATTTAAAAAAAAATTAACTTAAAAAAAAATAAAAGAGTTTACGTGACAAATAGGTTCAGGATGGCCTCAAGGAGCCGCTCCTATACACAACTCCTAGGCCTCCTGTCCTTTATCCTCCTCTTGCTCACAACCTCCACAATGGCGGTTCGTGTTGGAGTCATTCTTCATAAGCCCTCTGCTCCAACTCTTCCTGTTTTCAGGGAAGCCCCTGCTTTCCGAAACGGTGATCAATGCGAGGCTGATCTCATTCATATCGCCATGACCCTCGACACAAACTACCTCCGTGGAACAATGGCTGCCGTTTTGTCTCTCCTTCAACATTCCACTTGCCCTGAAAACCTCTCTTTTCATTTCCTCTCCCTCCCTCATTTCGAAAACGACCTCTTCTCCAGCATCAAATCAACTTTTCCTTACCTAAACTTCAAGATTTATCAGTTTGATCCAAACCTTGTCCGAAGCAAAATCTCGAAATCTATCAGGCAAGCCCTCGACCAGCCGCTGAACTACGCAAGAATCTACCTCGCGGATATCATTCCCAGCAGCGTTGACCGGATCATCTACTTAGACTCGGACCTCGTTGTGGTAGACGACATAGAGAAGCTGTGGCATGTGGAGATGGAAGGTAAAGTCGTGGCGGCTCCCGAGTACTGCCACGCAAACTTCACCCACTATTTCACCAAAGCTTTCTGGTCGGACCCGTCATTGGTCAAAGTGCTTCAAGGAAAACGCCCCTGTTATTTCAACACAGGGGTGATGGTGGTGGATGTTGGTAAATGGAGGAAAGGAATGTATACGCACAAGGTACAAGAGTGGATGACGGTTCAGAAGCAGAAGAGGATTTACCATTTGGGATCATTGCCTCCGTTTCTGCTGATATTCGCCGGCGACATAAAAGCGGTTAATCACAGGTGGAACCAGCACGGTCTTGGAGGGGATAATTTCGAAGGGAGATGCAGAACGTTGCATCCGGGTCCGATAAGTCTTCTTCATTGGAGCGGAAAAGGGAAGCCATGGTTGAGACTAGATTCAAGGAAGCCTTGTATCGTTGATCATCTCTGGGCTCCATATGATCTGTACCGTTCATCAAGACATTCATTAGAAGAGTAGAGGCAAGAAGAAAACAAAAACACAAACACATGGCACATATATAATAGGAGAGGAGAAAGATACAAGCAGGCGTTTTTAGCGATCGAAGAGAGCGATATTTTTTCATTTGGAAATCAAAACAAGTGTGGCAAAAAGAGAAACCAAGAGAGAACTAATTTTTTTTAACACACACTCTTAATGCAAAAAGACGTTGTGCGTTGAGCTCAGTGGTGTTCATCACATTCACAAGAGATGGTATCATCAAGTTTTTTTGTGTTTTTTCTCCCTCTCTTTGATTCAACCCTTAGAGAATATTCCGCGTGTAATATATAGGTAGTATTACTGCAAAAATGGAGGATTTAATTCATTCTTCTTAAATTCAAATTTCTAGTATCTGATTCTATTAGAAACCGTTAGGGTCATAATCTGCCTCTCCCTCTCATACCCTAGTCGAGTTTAAACACATAATCGAATCTAGATTCTCTAGAAAAAACCCAGAAATCGCAAAATTCTCCGTCTCAATTCCCAGTTACAGAGAGTGATCCAAGTCAGCATAGCTACTAAAGCATGAAAATTTACAGCAATCTAGAACAAAACCATGAGACAACAGAAGAAATTTTACCAGGATAAGAAAATAAACGTCTCGATTCTCCGAGGAGCATACGGAGCAAACTGCAAGAGATTCGAGCTTGCTCTACTACTCCACAGAAAGAAAGAAAAAAAAAGTCGAATTAAAAGATGGCTCTTTGTTCTTTCTTTTCACTGATGTAAACCGTCTCATTGCTTGGCCAGGTTTCATTTTGTCATCTTCTGTTGTGTAAGGAAGTTATAAAATCCAATTTGGTTAACCTCGGTTTAGTGGAATTTTTTATCTTTGAAACCAAGATTGTTGAGCTATATTTCTTAGCTCTGCTTTTGCAATCCAAAAGGGATTCAGCTATTTGGGTTTAGTTTATGGCGGCAATTTCCGACGATACGCTTCCACCGCCGATCAATTTCGGCGGTTAGATTCCGTCTCTGGGAAAATCGTTTCCGGCGAGAATGAAATGTAATCGAAGCTAAGAAGATACGGAGATGAGCTCTGCCCATGGCGAATCACTAACTACGGATTCTTTGATTCCTGATTCGATTGGATCTTTCGTCATCGAGGAGATGAACGGGTTTTTTTGTTTTGTTTTCCAATAAATGTTTTTCCTTTTTTCAAAACTGTAAACTTTATAAGGGAAAAAAAAATGTTTTTTTTTATTAATGAGTTGGAGTCCATGTACCATTGTCCTTTAGAAAGTTAATAAATTTATGTAATAATCAAAATTAGTTTATTACATCAAAATCTTAAATTTGGTCAATTGACGGATAAAAAAAGGGGGCTTTGGCTTGCTTCTTCTTATTCTCTCTCTCCTCTACCTCTTTCTCTGTATCTCTGTCTATCTTCTTCGTTGCAATCCCTAAATTGTGTTCATACCTCTGTCAATAACCCTTACCAAGAAGAATGAGGACGGTCGAGAATTGAGACTCCAAAGCGAAGTCTAAGCGTTTCGAGCTGTCTCTCGCAATCTCCGTCGAGTTAAAGAGAGGGTTTTGCGTTTGCTTTTTCTCTGATTCGGTGGTCTCTGTTCGCTTCGATGGACATGGAGAGGTAATCTTCGGAGGATAATTCGTTGCTGATTTGTGTTTCGATTAGGTTTTTTTTTTTTTGTTCATTTCCCTCCAATTTCATTTCTTCTTCTGGTGTTTACTTCAATTGGGTTAGATGTGGGTTTTGATCTAGCTGCACTTCACTTCTTGTCTGATTCTCTTTTCTCATTGTTTTTTTCCGGTTAGGAGTTTTTCAATTTCTTTCCGTTTTAGCATTTTTGGTTTTAAAAAGAAAGAATGGAGAATAATAATTAGAGATCTACGCTTGTGGAGAAACATAGGCTTGCTAAATTTTCAGTAGGAATCTGTGTCGGTTTTGTATCAATTGTTTCCGTGTCCAACATTTATTTCGAAATTTTCTGTATTACTCTCTCTATTACACACATGCTGGATAGTAGATAACTGTCGTGTACTTTCCTTTTGCCTTCTTTGGTTTGATGCAGTGCAGATACTGAGCCTACCAGTTTGAATTGTGGGAACAACATGGTTGCGAAAGCTTACCCATTAGGAATGGTACGGATTATGAATAACAATGGCATTGGTGAAGACGAAGGAGACTCTGGAGTCGAACCTTATGTGGGCCTAGAGTTTGATACCGCAGAGGAAGCGCGTGACTTCTACAACGCTTATGCTACGCGAACGGGTTTTAAGGTTAGGACGGGTCAGTTGTATAGATCGAGGACCGATGGTACGGTTTCGTCGAGGAGATTTGTTTGCTCAAAGGAAGGTTTCCAGTTAAATTCGAGAACCGGATGTCCTGCGTTTATCCGAGTGCAGCGACGAGATACTGGGAAATGGGTTCTTGATCAGATTCAAAAGGAGCACAACCACGAGCTTGGAGGTCATATGGAGGAGACTACTCCCCGTCCCTCAGTACAACAGAGAGCACCGGCTCCTACGAAGCTAGCCATATCGGTTCCACACAG
This sequence comes from Kernera saxatilis, assembly GCA_900406395.1. NCBI lineage: Eukaryota > Viridiplantae > Streptophyta > Magnoliopsida > Brassicales > Brassicaceae > Kernera > Kernera saxatilis. The sequence continues at coordinate 8,095 of OVAY01001699.1, read as the reverse complement.
ACCCAAGATGAAAGTTGTTGACGAGGCTGATAAAGGACGGTCATGCCCTTCCGGCGTTATTTCTTTTAAGCGCTTCAAAGGAGCTGAAGAGAGTGATGTCCAAACGCAGCCCAAGGCTACTGAACCGTATGCAGGGTTGGAGTTCGGCTCAGCTAATGACGCGTGCCAGTTTTATCAAGCGTATGCAGAAGTTGTAGGTTTTAGAGTTCGGATCGGTCAGTTGTTTCGGTCAAAAGTCGACGGATCGATCACATCCAGAAGATTTGTTTGTTCGAAAGAGGGGTTTCAGCATCCTTCGAGAATGGGCTGTGGAGCTTACATGAGGATCAAAAGACAAGACTCCGGAGGTTGGATAGTCGATCGTCTCAATAAAGATCATAATCACGATCTTGAGCCTGGAAAGAAGAACGCCGGTATGAAAAAGATAACAGAGGATGTGACAGGAGGGTTGGATTCAGTGGATCTTATCGAGCTAAACGACTTCAGCAATCACATCAATAAAAGCCGAGAAAACACCATAGGTAAAGAATGGTATCCAGTGCTTCTCGACTATTTTCAGTCAAAACAGGCAGAAGACATGGGATTCTTCTACGCCGTCGAGCTTGATAGCAATGGAAGCTGCATGAGCATTTTCTGGGCAGATAGTCGGTCAAGATTCGCCTGCAGTCAGTTTGGTGATGCTGTTGTTTTCGATACTTCATATAGAAAAGGAGACTACTCTGTTCCGTTTGCAATGTTTATCGGTTTTAATCACCATAGGCAACCCGTGCTTCTCGGGGGTGCCTTAGTTTCTGATGAATCTAAAGAGGCTTTCTCGTGGTTGTTTCAGACATGGCTTCGTGCCATGTCAGGTCGTCGTCCGAGATCTATAGTAGCTGATCAAGACTTGCCTATCCAGCAAGCTGTGGCTCAAGTCTTTCCCGGGGCTCATCACCGGTTCTCAGCATGGCAAATAAGGTCCAAGGAACGAGAAAATCTCAGGTCGTTCCCCAATGAATTCAAGTACGAGTATGAGAAGTGTTTATACCAGACGCAGACAACGGTCGAGTTTGACACAATGTGGAGTGCTCTTGTCAACAAATACGGCCTTAGGGATAACATGTGGCTCAGAGAAATATATGAAAAGCGGGAGAATTGGGTACCGGCGTATCTAAGAGCGAGTTTCTTTGGTGGAATCCCTGTAAACGGCACCTTTGAACCGTTTTACGGCACTTCTCTGAATTCTATAACGTCTCTCAGGGAGTTCATCTCGCGGTATGAGCAAGGGCTCGAGCAGCGCCGTGAAGAAGAAAGAAAAGAGGATTTCAACTCTTATAACTTGCAGCCGTTTCTGCAGACAAAAGAACCAGTTGAAGAGCAGTGCAGAAGGCTGTACACGCTCACCATCTTCAGAATTTTCCAGAGCGAGCTCGCTCAGTCTTATAATTACCTCGGTTTAAAGACCTACGAGGAAGGAGCCATCAGCAGATTTCTGGTGAGGAAATGTGGGAACGAGAACGAGAAGCACGCAGTGACTTTCAGTGCATCGAATCTCAATGCGAGTTGCAGTTGTCAAATGTTTGAGTACGAAGGACTTCTCTGCAGGCATATCTTGAAAGTGTTCAACCTCTTAGACATTCGAGAACTCCCATCTCGGTATATACTGCACCGCTGGACCAAGAACGCGGAGTTTGGGTTTGTACGTGATGTGGAATCAGGTGTGACATCTCAGGACCTCAAGGCCTTGATGATCTGGAGCCTGAGGGAAGCAGCTTCAAAGTATATAGAGTTTGGGACATCGTCTCTGGAGAAGTATAAGCTCGCATATGAGATCATGCGCGAGGGTGGGAAGAAACTGTGTTGGCAGAGATGAGCACTAAGTAAGGTCATTTGTCCTGATTTTTCTCTCTGTTTCTCGAGTTTTTTTTATAATCTAAAATATCTAAATCTTCAAAAGCGTGTGTGGGTAGCGAGGTTGTGTCGCCTCATCGACTTGAGTCTCTCCCTCTGTTCTGCCTCTTTATGAATAACAGTATCATTATTTGCATCAATATCTGAAAAGCTCTTTGATCAGTTTTCCATTAACGAGCCTCGTCTTTCCATCCTCTGTTACAGATGAAAAAACAAGAGGTTTTGTTTGTTTGTTGTAGCCTGTTGGTTGGGGTATTTTTGTCCTCTGCGTTTGAGGAAGAATGAAGCCCTTGTTCATGGCCGCCGATGTATAAAGCCTAACTCTTTTTGTTAACTTCAATCAAGGTGGTTATGGAGGTGGCAGAGTCGTATCCAGTGCTTTTGACGACAATTCGTCTCTTCCCCCTTGTTTATGTTGTTTCCCATATATTAGGGTTTTTTTGGAAGATTCGTACAATTTTAGCAATGTTTTCAGCGGCTTGGGAAGTTCATATGAAAATAGTTGAAACAAAAGATGTAATGTAATATTATCATTAAGTTCTTTTCTACTCATTTTAGCTTTTAGGAGATTAATGTTTCAAACACTAACAATTGCTTTAGTTTTTGGATATGGTTCTGTTCATTAAAATAACTTAGAAAACCAAAAAGACAATTTATTTATTT
>OVAY01001698.1:0-25731 GCA_900406395.1 Kernera saxatilis | reverse complement strand
TAGTTCTGACTGTTTTGTAGGAGGATCAAGATGTAATAGAGATGGTACATGTCATTTGATATCATTTCCTACTTATTTATGTTCTCCTCCTAGAACCGGGAATATTGTCTCATTAAAATGACAATCGGCAAAACGTGCCGTAAAGACGTCACCAGTCTGTGGTTCTAGGTATCGTATAATTGAAGGAAAATCACAACCAATATATATTTCTAACATTCTTTGTGGTCCCATCTTTGTGCGTTGTGGTGGTGCTATATGCACATATACCGCACAACCAAAGATTTTTTAGATGGGAAATGTTTGGTTCTCGACCAAACNCAAAGATTTTTAGATGAGAAATGTTTGGTTCTCGACCAAAAGCTAATTGTATTGGGGAATACTTATGATATGCACTTGGTCTTATCCGAATGAGTGCTTCTGCATGCAAAATTGCATGTCCCCATACAGAGGTATATGATTTTATCGTAAAGATAAATATAAAGAATGACGAAATAATTATACCCGTGGAAAGAAGTTGATACTGAAAATTATTAATAGGCGAGAGAGAGAAATGTTCTTTTGATTTCGAATTCGTGTGTTTACAATGAACGAATTCGTTCGTTTGTATAGAGGTAAAAAGTTAAGTTATTGTACGCGCATAGTAACGGTGGATTCCACCATTATACGCAATTGTTGAATGTTATGTGCAGCTTATTATGACTTTCGTAACATTTACATAAATTTGGTTGCATAGTACTCTTTGGCTCTTTGCTGTTTTTGGGGAAATCTTTTAATATCAAATTATATGATATTTTCAAATTTTAATCTAAAATTAATTTTTTATTTTTTAACCATTTATATTTTACATATTGTTTTGATTGAATTGTGTTGAGATAGATAATCAATGATATTTTAGTAGAGAAATTGCAATAGATGATAACAGAAAAATAAAAAATTAGGTGAGCAAGCTGGCAATTTTTTTAACAGTGTTTTGGCAAAGTAAATTATTTTTCGACCCTCTTTTACTTCTTATATCTCTCTCTCTCCCTACTTTTCCGTGAAACATTCCGGTGAAAGAAAATGAAAAAGAAATATGAAAAATGAGAAGGAGGAGGAAGAAAGTGGAGGATGGTGATGGTGTCGGTAATATGGTGGTGACAGCGACGATGGTGACGGTAGTGGTGATAGCGTTAATCGACGTCATCTTCAAACGAGAAGGGAGATTCAAAAATCTCTAATTTCGGAAAAGCTTCAAGTCTCCGATCAGAGAAGAGACATTGACGGCGGCGAAGAAGAAACACCGGGATAATGGCAAAGTGAAGGGATCAGAAAGGAGATGAACATGTAGGAGAAGAAGATGAAGGATCTCAAGGTAAATAACAAAATAGTTAATGCATGAGTTATATGAATCATTAACCCGTTAGTGTTATCATTGTCGATATAACTTTATATAACTTGTTATTATCATTGTTATCATGTTAACCTCATCATTATTATTCGAGAATATTATGTACAAAGTACATGTTAGTGACTTTTTACCTGTATATTTATTATCTTACCACGTTAATACAAATATTATCTGATTATTTATTATGTTAGTACAAATATTATTTGATTATTTATTATGTTAGCACATTATAATTATCGGATATTATTGTTAGCGCGTTGCAAGTATACAATATTATTGTTAGCACGTTACAAGTATCGGATATTAATGTTAGCACGTTAACATTCTATATAATCTGTTAAATTATCATAATACCATATTAGTTAACATGTAAATATGTAAGAAAAATACTAATTTTTTTTATTAAACTGATGTATACACAAGTAAAAAAATATTAATTCACGTTTTTTTTTTAAATTTCATATTTTGTATGATATGATAACTGGATTAACATGATCAAAATAAACTTACCGCTATACCATATTATTTAGCATGTCAATCACATAGTTATGTGCTAAAACCGAGATTGTTTTATGTTATCCGAGATGAATAGTATTACCGACATTGATGTGAACAATTATGTTATCATCGGATGAATAGTGTTGTCGGTAACCGAATATCAAAAAAGGTTTACTGTGGTCAATGGCATTTTGGTAGTTAACATCAATTAAAAAGACAATTGTGGGATAAAATTTGTTTCTCTTTCTATATCTCCTAATTTTTGAGTCAACCTTGTTATATATTTAATTTTTTAGTCAACCATGTATATTGAGTTAATTTACCCTATTTTAGTCTAAAAACAAAATTTAAATTTAAATAATTTTTTAATATGTGTGTAAAAACTTTAAACATAATTTAAAATGATATGGAGGAAATATTAGTTTACATTTTTTTTAGGTAAACATTATAGTAGTTTATATTTATGAAGTTTTTTATTTATTTTGGTTTTAATGTTAAAATTTATACCAAAATTAAAAGTTTACAAGCACCGTAAATAAAACTTGAAACCTATTTGGGAAACAACAAAAGTAGAATTTAAGAATAGATGGAGAGGCAACCACATTCATGATCCATCTTCGTAGCATATCTTTTGTTGGAAGCCTTTTACACAAAGCTAGCCAAAGGATGAAATTAAAGACCATTTTGGAATACCTTCCTTAAACCAAACCAACTTCGACCAAGCCACAAGAGGAGATGTTATTCTGATATGGTCCTATGTGCCTTTAAAAGAGAAAGAAGAAGTGTAATTTCCATAAGGAGATCTCCAAAGGTAGCAGCTGAGACATGGTGGGGAATAGGAGAGGATGCTAGCTTTAAGAGAAGCAGCTTTAGCATTATCACCTAATTCCCTGCCTAATGGCTTCACAAACCTTAGCATCCTGCCTAAGTCTTAGCTGAGATGGACTAGATTCACCTAGGAGCCTAATTCCAAGCCCTCCTTATTATGCCTTAGGTTTGCACACATCAAACCAGGCAACTCTTGCACTTGCAACATTAAGACTGTTCTTCTAGAGGAAAGCTGAGCAAAGTGAGTCTATCTTTCCATAAAACTTCACTAGCAAGACAAACACCTAACTCCAAAAATTAACCATTCCTTAGATAACATAGCAGATTAGGTGAACCCTAGCTACCAATAAAAGATAAGAATCTTTAAGTCCAAGAGTGAAGCTTTATAGAGATTCTCTCAATGAAAGGTTGTAGAGCCTCAAAATGCAACTTAGAATGGCTCAAAAGGAGGTCGAGATACCTAATAGGAAGGGATCCAAGGTCAATAAAAGTCATGTCACCCATCTTGTTTGCATGATCTTCATTGTAGCCAGAGAAAAAGAACTCAGACTTGGCCCCATTCGTTTCCAACCCTGATACAGGCTTGAAGCTTGAGAGTACTTTGATCATACTTCTCACTGAATCTCTTAATCCATCCGAGAATACCAAGTGAAAGCCAATGCTTCATATCTCTATGCTCTTACACTCCCAAAGCTGAAAGGAGAAGAGAGATGTCATTTTTGAAGTTCAGACACAATAATTTCTTGCTCTTTAACCCTTAAGGAGATCCCACTGAAGTTTGAGTTATTGAGATTACAGAGGTAAGAGATCGACTTCACAAAACTCTGACTTAGATGCCAAGGAGAGGCTATGATTGAATTTTTTTTAGATATATTGATATGCATAATATATTTTTGTAGGAGATGTCTCCATAAGCTTGAATTTTGGAGATGGTTGGCACTAAATCCATTTTGAAAACGTTATAGTTTGAATCGTGACAAATATGTTGTAGTTTTTTTTTTTGTGATGACAAAAAATCATATCAGAGTAAAAACGATGATGAAAAAGAAAAATAATATATGTGATAATATATTATCGAGTAAGACTTTCTAAAAGTAAGCATCATATAATTTTACTTTTCCATTTTCGGTAAATTGACAGATAACTATATAAATATAGTAGTGAAGTTAGACAATTTTTTCAAAAGAATAGTTTAATTACTAGTGAAAAATTATGGATTGTATCAGTTGGGGACTTGGGGGAATCCTTAAAAATGACCTTAAATACATACATAAAATTAAGGTCTAGTATTAGAAGCAATAACCAAATATGTTTTAAATTTAAATCTTAAAATTGTTACATCAGAATAAAAGGGAAGGACAGATACCGACAAAAGCTTCTAGAAAAAAAAAAGAGAGAAAGAGGCGATTAGGTTTAGCCGCCGCGTGAAAAAAAAAATTTCCAGAGGGCTTGCCTCTCCGGCGGCCACCACGGCGCTGTGAGAGGGTTTCTTAGGTTGGTTCTTGCTTTTCTTTTGTATTGTTGTCAGTAGTGGAGAGATCCGATGGCGAACGAAGTGGTATGGTGGTGGCTAAGATTTCGTGAAAGTGATGGTGAGGCTACGGTTCCAGCTTCGGTGGGTCTCTTTGACGGAGATTTCGTCCTTGGCTGAGGTTTGTAGTTCGATCTCTATCTGTCCCAACCAGTATTCATTGCAGTAGCCTTTTGTTGGTGATGGTGTTTGTTATCGGAGGCTTCTCGCTTCTTCACCCTCCTCTAGCGTTTTTGGTGTCTGCATCGTCCATGGCGTTTCACTTCTGTGGCTCTTCTAGTCTAGATTTATCTTTTGGTTGTGGTTTCTGTTGTTGGATTAGCTTGTGTCGATGGTCTAAGCTTGCTAGTGGAATTGATCTTGGACCTTTGCTCTTCTTCTTTCTCGGGCCTGCTTGTCGGATCGTGGTTGCGAGTGTGGCTAGGTTTCGCTCTTTGTCCTTGTCCTCTGGATGATTTTTTGTTGCTGAGTCACCTACTAGCCTTTCTCTATGGCTCCTTTGAGTTTTAGAGTTGGGTTCCAGGCGAGGCAGTGGAATCGGTCTTCAGCTCTTCTCTTGCGTGGCGGTTACCAGTTTTATGTCTGTAGGTGGCTGAAACTGTGGTCGACGAAAGTCCGCGTGTAAGAGGTGTTGATCTTCTTTGGTTTGTGTCAAGTCGAATCTCAAGGATCTGTTCTTGTTCCTAGTTTGTCTCGCTCTTCTCGTCTGCTTTGTTTTGGTGCGTTGGGAGTGGCTTCTGTTTCTCTGTTTTCGTTTGTTCTCTGCTTTCGCTCCTACCGGTGTTGGTATTGGTTCGTCTATGGTTCGCTATGTGAGGTAGCTTATCCGGTACTATCGGTTTATCCGGCGTTACCAGGTTCTATAGGTTGCTAAGTGGATTTATCTGGATTCAGTTGGTCAGTTTTAGAGTATTGGTCTTTGTTTTTCCTTAGTAGTTTGATCCCTTAGACCTTGTCAATCTTTGTCGTTGTTTGTTAGCTTTCCTCTTTGTTCCCGCCAACGTGCTTCCGGGGGTTTCTTTGTACCCTTCGGCTTAGCTACCGAAAAGATCACGTTCCTTTTCGGTTTTGTGTAATCTACATCAAATCAAAAATTCATATGTTAAAAAAAAAAGAATAAAAGGGAAGCATGAGTACTATAGAAATGGATAATGTCGATTTCTTACTATTTTTGTTTTTTTTTTTAACATCTCTTACTATTTATTTCTTTATTCGTATTTTAGCATTGCTAAAATTATGTCAAAAAAAAAACATTGCTAAAATTAAAGATCTAAACATTGATTGAGAGACTAGAAAGCAAGAAAAAAAAGAGAGTTACATTTTGGTTTAAAAAAAAAACATTGATATTATTTATTTTTGTATAATATATTCTTTTTTTTTTTGTCTGAATTTTATTTTTGTAGTATAATATAAGAAGACAAAAAATGAGAAAATAATAAGCCCCAAATAATGGAGACGAAGTGGAGAGAGAAAGCTCCACTCTCTCACACCCCTAAGCTTTTTCTTCTCTTCTTCTTCTTCCTCTAATCTGAATCCAAATCAAAGTTCTCTTCTATGACTCAAGATCGCTCAGAAATGTCTGAGGATGATGATGAACAATCTCCACCGTTGGATCTACTCTCTGAACCACCTTGTTCTTCTTCTACGCCGAACAAATCCCGGAACTGCATCTCCGGAGCCATGACTTCGCAGCCTTTCCCTGACCATGTCCTCGAGAACGTTCTCGAGAACGTCCTTCAGTTCCTCGATTCAAGATGCGACCGTAACGCAGCTTCGCTGGTTTGCAAATCGTGGTGGCGAGTCGAGGCTTTGACTCGATCCGAGGTTTTCATCGGGAACTGTTACGCGCTTTCTCCGGCGAGGCTAACTCAGCGGTTCAAGCGTGTTAGGTCTCTGGTGCTAAAAGGGAAACCTAGGTTTGCTGATTTCAATCTCATGCCTCCTGATTGGGGTGCTAATTTCGCGCCTTGGGTTTCCACCATGGCTAAAGCTTACCCTTGGCTCGAGAAGGTCGATTTGAAGCGGATGTTTGTTACTGATGATGATCTAGCTCTTCTCGCTGAGTCGTTTCCTGGATTCAAAGAGCTTATCTTGGTTTGTTGTGAAGGGTTTGGGACTAGTGGAATCGCTATTGTTGCCAACAAGTGCAGGTAAAATTTGACTTCTTTATCTTTAAATCATCTCCAAGTTCTGCTTTGATTCTGGATAGTTTTGAGTAAATGTTTGATAGTTTGGAGGGTTAGTGAGCTTTGGTTATGAACTTATAGAATACCAATTTTGTTTCAGAAAGCTTAAAGTGCTTGATCTGATCGAGTCCGAGGTCACAGACGATGAAGTGGATTGGATTTCGTGTTTTCCCGAGGATGTAACTAGTCTGGAATCTTTAGCTTTTGACTGTGTGGAAGCCCCTGTCAATTTCAAGGCTTTGGAGGGTCTCGTTGGTAGGTCACCGTTCTTGAAGAAACTTAGACTGAACAGGTTTGTGTCTCTCGAGGAGCTACATCGCCTGCTACTTGGAGCTCCACAGCTCACGAGTGTTGGCACAGGTTCATTCAGCCATGATAATGAGACTAATCAGAGTGAGCAAGAACCGGATTACGCAGCTGCGTTCCGTGCTTGTAAATCTGTTGTTTGCCTGTCAGGATTCAGGGAGTTAATGCCAGAGTACCTTCCAGCTATCTTTCCGGTGTGCGCCAATCTCACCTCCCTGAACTTCAGTTATGCTAACATTTCTCCTGACATGTTTAAGCCCATCATACACAATTGCCACAAACTCCAGGTTTTCTGGGTATGTATCCTTCTTGATCTATCTCTCCATGGTTTTAAGTTGTCTGTGACTTACTTCTTGTCACCATATTGTTTGGGTCAGATGGATTGAATAAAATACTAAACTTGACAACAGTTGTCCAAGGAACTTGAGTAATTGCATATATCTTGAACTTTTACAATGCAGGCTCTTGATTCGATATGTGATGAAGGACTACTGGCAGTTGCTGCAACTTGCAAGGAACTTCGTGAGCTCCGGATCTTCCCCTTTGATCCCCGGGAAGACAGTGAAGGTCCTGTCTCTGAATTAGGCCTCCAAGCAATCTCCGAGGGTTGTAGAAAACTAGAATCTATTCTCTACTTTTGTCAGCGCATGACTAATGCCGCCGTGATAGCCATGTCAGAGAACTGTCCTGAGCTTACTGTGTTTAGGCTCTGCATAATGGGTCGACATAGGCCTGACCACGTGACAGGAAAGCCTATGGACGAAGGATTCGGTGCCATTGTCAAAAACTGCAAGAAGCTGACTCGGCTCGCGGTGTCGGGGTTGCTCACAGATCAAGCTTTTAGGTATATGGGTGAGTACGGGAAATTGGTCCGTACTCTGTCAGTAGCTTTCGCAGGGGACAGTGACATGGCTCTGAGACATGTCCTCGAAGGTTGCCCTAGACTGCAAAAGCTTGAGATAAGGGACAGTCCTTTTGGGGATGTAGCCTTACGCTCTGGTATGCATCGTTATTACAACATGAGGTTTGTTTGGATGTCAGCATGTAGCTTGTCTAAGGGATGCTGCAGGGATGTTGCACGTGCAATGCCGAATCTAGTTGTGGAAGTAATTGGGTCGGATGATGATGATGACAATAGGGATTACGTTGAGACATTATACATGTATCGGTCGCTTGATGGTCCAAGGAAGGATGCTCCAAAGTTTGTCACAATTTTATAGGAAAGAGAAGCATTTTGGTGTGTTTCCTGATGATTCTTAGGAAGGCTCAAGATAGTGATGGTGGCATCAGAGGCACACTGCATGCTTATTGATGATGATGATGGTTGCGAGGATGGGACATTCGAGGTGCATGATTGTTGTATCATTATTTCTTTTTTATTTTATTTTTGGTTTAAAAGTTTCTTCTTGGTTGGTTAGGTGAAACAATGGATGTATGTTTTGGGGAGCATCAGTGTTAGTTAGACAGCTGAGTTGGTTCTTATGTTTCTCTAATAAGCTGCACTTTTGGCTCTCTCTCTCTCTCTAGTTGTTGTTGAGAACTAATGAGACATCTCTCTCTCTTTGCCTTTCTTCATTTTCAATTAATTTGAGATATTTCATCTAAATTTCGATTCGATTCTATTCAAGTCCAATTCGATTTTGGTTTGGTTCGGTTCGGTTAAAATGTCTTAGAAAGGTAAGTGACGTTGTGGCTCTCTCTAGTTGTTGAGAACTAAATTATACATCTCTCTTTGTCTTTCTCCATTTTCGATGCATTTGAAATAGTTCATCTAAATTCCTTACACATTTCGATTCAATATAATTCGACTTTGGTTTGGTTTGGTTCGGTTCGGTTAAAATGTCTTAAAAGGGTTAGTGAAGTTGTGACTCTCTCTGTAGTTGTTGTTGAGAACAATGAGACACCTCTCTTTCTCTCTCTCTCTCTGTGTTTCTCCATTGTCAATTTTCATCTAAATCCATTAAATCCATTTCGATTTGTTTTTGGTTCGGTTCGGTTAAAATGTCTTAAAAGAAGTTATGGTGGTGAAGAGAGATGGATGTGAAGTTCTTATCCAAAGGAAGACCTCTCCTTTTGCCTTTTAATTGAGAAGCCATCTTTGTCCCCAAAAGACTACAATTTTTTTTCAATTGACAAGAGACACATCATTTATATTTTCTAAAAAGTCATAAACCAAACTGAAATAATGTAGAGGATGGTGACAAAAAAAACATATGATGGTGGTGGATTAAGAGAGACTAAATTAGGATTGGTGGCAACATTTTGATGTGATCATCTTACCTACTCATTAAACCACTTAACGCCAATATTTTTTTTTTCTCTTTAATATTCCCATCATTTCATACTTTATATCACTTTGTTTAAATCCTACGGTCACGATTCTTCCAATTATCCATCTCCACTCCCTCTCCCTCCAAATAGTATTTACATAAATAAATAAATAAGAACATTTGGTTTAATTAGTTGGTTATATGCATTTGTCCTTATGTATTATGTGTCTCCTTTTATTCAACTTCAGTTGAAATTAGCCACTATCATTTAGGAGGCATCTAAACGTTTTAGAATTTTTTGTTCTATTCACATTTTTTTGTAGTACAATATTTAAGAAGTTAATGGTGAAATATATTTATTGACTATTGAATATTGACCATTGACTATTGACCATTGAAATCATGGTTTTTGATCATTGACAAATTGAACCTTTATAGATTTTGTGTCAAGCTTTCTCGGGCTAATCTTTTAGGGCATTTCCAACCATAACACTAAAAGTTACACTATATTTGGTGTAGTTTTAGCACCAAAAAAATTTTCATCTCTAACCACAACACCAAATTTCACAATAAAACTAATATATCTATTATTATACTATTAATTCAACAATTTTTTTATTCTTTAATAATTTTAATTAATAATCATTATCATATAATTACATTATATTAAAAACATATTACATTAAATATATATTTAAATTTTTTTAATAATATTCACTATTTTAATACATAATAATAATAAAAATACTATAATTTATTTAAACTCATATACTAATTTATTATGTATATTCATTATATTATTTATATCTATTTATTTTATTATTATTTATTTATTTATTTAATTGATTATTTTATTAATAAAATAATGAATAGTGTTTGGTGTTGTGAATAGTGTTACACCAAATTTGGTGTGATACTATAGCATCACACTAAAATAGTGTGATTTTTGGAGTTTGATTGGATAGTTTATAGTGTAATTTCTACACTAAAATGGAGTTTTATCGTTGGGTTGGAGATGGTCTTAATAATTGAGTCGAATTCATGGTTCATACTGGTTTGAAATCGGACACCTACAAACTTTTTAAGTTATAAACATTTAAATTAAATTAGATAATTGTTTGGATCTTGTGGATTTATTAAATTATTTTGATATATTTAACAAATTTGTATCCAAATATCTGGACCGTAAAACCAAGATATCTAGATCCGAATCAGGTTTTGACGAATCCAAAATTTTACTATTTGAATCTTAACGCTCCAAAATATCATAATTTTCGTAACATAACGGATCGAATCTTAGATCATGGATAATAACTGCAACCTCACAAATAACCATAGAAATCCAATACGAAAAGGAATCGTAAACAAGATGTACACGATGCTACAATTTTCAGTTCACATATATATAAATCCCTTGTATATGTATAAATAATTTAAATTTTCGTTACTTTTGAATATGATAAAAAAAAGTAAAACTATATGTTATCGAGATTATAAATCATACAAAAACACATATTAATATGATTTTAACACATATTAACACATATCCCATGATTATATGCGGGATACTACACTTATATATCAATATTCTATAAAAATGAAAAAAATTGTTAAAATCATCTGATTTATTATTAGTAGTATTTTAGAAAATAATAGAAACAATTCTAAGGTTTCCTAGGATTCCAATAAGAACAGAAGGTAGGTTCTTCCGTATCACGTCGAATCCGACAAATCATATTGTCATTAACATACCAAACACATACTTTACAAACGTTGTTGTCTCTATCCACCGTGAAAATGTCAAACCACAACAGATGTGTTGCGCTAGGCCACCGGAAACTGCAAGTGTACTTTGTGGTTTTTCTCAAATTTGTGCGAAACTTGAATTCAAATCTTTCTCCAGGTGCAAGCGAAACAAGCCCTAAATCTTTTTCTTTGTTCTTACAATGCAACTCCAATGTTTCGTGTATGCCTAATTTGCTAACGATCACGACTTGCTTAGATGCGAAAGGGAGGAGTCCTTGGGGCATTACGGTTTTGTTCATAGCTGAAATACAAAATGACGTTTTTGTGAGGATAATTAAGATTATGTTGAAAATGAATTGGCGTTTCCTAGAGGAAGCCATATTGGGTTATTTTAGGAGTTATGCTTTTGTGTTTTGTGGGTGAAGTAGTATATATATATATAGATGAAAAGGTATCTATCTAGTCAAAGTTGACACATGTTACTTTTCAATTAGGAGATGTTATTCAAGTATGGATTTTAATTGAGTTAAAATCTAAAAAAGAATCCGTTGTTATTTAATAATTGATTTTATATACTTTACAAAAATCTAGTGCTATTGTATTTAAAATATTTTCATTAAAAAAGTTTAAAATATAGTGTTATTGGTCTAATATTTACAGTATCTTTAGTAAAAAAAAGTATGAAATCTTTATTGTTATTCAATTAAAGATTAGAAATGATCAATTAAACTATTGTCTTATTCATGTTTGATAGATTCTCTCAGTTGATTTTATTTAAAATATTTTGAATAAATTTGAAACTAATTTCATGTATAAATTATAGCAATAAAAATCTAACGTTCTATCCTCAGATTTTTCATAATTATCAAATCCAACTCAAAATATATTCTTTTATTTGCTTCTTAATCTCTCCCTTTTTTTTCCCTTTCACGGTCAAGCTTCAAAATTTTCTTCTACGTGGGTTTTTTGTCGAAAACATTTGTTTTCTTGAATAGTCTTCGATCTACTAAATCAATCCATGTGTTGTTTGTGAGAATAATTTCTGTTACTCCTTTTTTGTGGTACTGATTTATATGATTTTATATTGGGTGATTGTGCAGATTGGTGTTTACTTTTTAGATAGATGTTTTATTAGCTAGAGAATTGGCTAGTTAATATCATTTCATGATGAATTAGAATTGAATTGAAAGTTCTCTGGTCTAATTAGCTCTAATCAAAGATGCTTTGTGTTTTAATTCATATGCTGATTTGCTTATGCTGTTCGTTCTGATTGTACTGCTATAGATTTAGATTCACTATCAAATAAAGTGTTAGATAGATCAACGTGTACTTTCGTAGTCAAGGTTCTACTTCGCATAGCATCTCAAATATAATTGGGGATATGAGTTCAGATTTAATTGACTTTTTTTTTTTTTTTTTTTTTCTCTCATAGGTTAGTCATTTAGATCAAATTATGGGAACCCAAATCGAGGGCCTCGACTTCGGCTTTTTAGATCACTTGGTGGAAATTCTGTTAGTTGATGATCGGTTAATTTAAACAAGATATTTTTCAAGATTTTGTAACAACTGGTTCTTATGAGTCTTCAACTTCCAAGAATCATTTTTCTTGAAATTTATTTGACTTTGGTATAAATTATTTTACATGCTTATTTTTGGTAGGATAGTTTGTATTGGTGGTGATCATATTATTATAATATTTTCGTTGTAGGTTTTCAAATAATGAAACAAATTCTTTATAAGGAAGATGATTAAGATGTAGACATTCTGTTATTGATGCTCGTGTGATTTTTTTTTGTTGCATATGAGAATCAAATTGCATTTCCAATTTGGCCACAAATTACAAGAGCGATTAGTAATAATGTCTCAGAAAAACAAATGATATTAAATAGAATTACTTATTAATAAATGACACTAAATATGAAATTTAATATCGGTTACAATAAGTGATGCTATTTTTGGAATCGTTATCATCACTTAAATAAAATTGATATAAATTGATGTTGATTTGCATCACTTAAAAAGAAATAACACAAATCTATGAATTTATATCAATTAAAAAATTGATATATCTACTCATTCTCTTAGGGTCAATAAGAAAATGATGTTAACATAGTTTCTATTTTAAAAATTTGATATATATATATATATAGCACATTTGTTTTGTTTTTTTTGTTTTTTTTGCTAAACAAATTTTTATTTTTTAGGTAAATTATTTGATGAAATTTAAATGAATTCATGTTATGTAAAGTTATATTAATAAAATATTTGTTATTTGTATCAAAAAAATTCAAAATCCAACTTATTTGATACATAAAATGAAAAGTGAATCTGGTTTTGAAACACATAACCGCTGCCTATGCAACAAATTCGGATCTCTGGTTTCACTAATTTTTGTTTGGAATTCTTTGAATTTCTTTTTTCATCTTTGTATTATTTTTTCTTTATTTTTTTATTTCCTTAAAGATATTTTCGACCAAATCTTTAAATTAATATTATTTTATTTACTTACTTTAATTAAGATTGTGTATTTTCAATAGTGGATGCGATTATTTAGCATTATTTGATTTTATTAGAAACAGTTTTATTTATTTTATTCAAAATATAAACTAAAAAAGTTTTGATAAACATTAATCTTTTTATGTTCCCGCTATGTAAAAAATTTCCAGCAGGAATATATCACGATTTGAGGAGTTATATATAATATATAATTAGTTCCTGTAAAAAATTTTCACAAAATTATTTGCACTTAGGTTTCTACAGATTATTGGGAGAAAGAGGGAGAACTCAGAAAATTCAGAAATTCCGAAATCTTCTACGAATAAGGTAACTACAATACAATTACATGTCTTCTTATTTTTCTTTGTGATGAGATTGAAGAGTAAGAAACTTTGGAATATGTTGCATATATAAATTGTTGATCCATGGCTTTGAAATCTGATTATATAGTTTTACTTTCTGGTATAAAATCTGATTATATAATTGTAATCTGGTTTTAGTTATGGATTCATGTCATAAATGACATCAGAACTACAAAATAATCCAATAGTCAAATTTTCCTTACCTACGTTCACTTTTGTGTATCTATTAGTCCTGGGCATTATGACCGAACCGAGAATGCCGAACAAACCGAACCGACATTCGGACAATTCGGTTGTGTTTTGTCTGGAAAGAGAAACCCGATCGGCATAATCTTAAATCAAATTCGGTCTTCGGTTCGGTTCGGCAAAGACCAACCGATCGGTTAACACTTAACAGAGAAATCCCTAATTATTGTTACTTCTAACTTTCGCTTCTGGTGTTGATAGTTCTCTCCCAGCCTCCTTCGCTGATAGTTCTTCTTCTTCCACTTACCCTCCTTCTTTGCTAGTTCTCATTCTTCATCTTCACTTGCTCATTCTTTTTCCATATGTTTCTCTCTTCACTCAACTCGGATTCTTTTTTCTCCCGATCTTATCTCATCTCTCACCCTTTCGTCTAATCATTTTCTTCATCACCATCTCTTCACTCAAATCTGATTATATAGTTTTTCTCAATTCTTTTATTTTCTATTTATTTTAAGTTCCTCAAAAAATGGGAAATTGCTCATTTAATTCTTTAATTATTTACAATTAGCGATTTTATTCTCCAACTATCGCTTGCGCAAATAAATTCTTCAATTTTTAGTTGACTTCGCAAATTAGAAATTAAAAAAGTCAAACGTTAACTTCAAAACGGCGACCTATTAAAACTATTTATCTGTCATCGAAAAATTCTTATTTAATTCTCCAACTATTTGAAATTGGCATATTAAATCCTCAACTATTTGAAATTGGCATATTAAATCTTTAACTATCACATGCGCAAAATAATTCTTCAACTCGTGGTTGACTTCGCAAAATCGTGATAAAAATAGTCAACCGTTAACCTCAAAATTTTTTTGATCTTTATAATCGTTCATACATTTTTCCTCCTCATCTAACCGTTTAGAAAGTGTCCACATGTAAGACCAATTTTCAACATGCAATGTAAATGGAATGTCAACTCGTTAATAACAGTAAAAAATGTATTGTGATATTGATATATAGATCTAACTTAGACCATCTAAGATTTGAGTTTAAACCCAATATTAAACATTGAACTAAAATTCAAGAACTCATCGTGTATGGTCCATAAAATAATCTAATCACCATGAACAATAAGAAAACATATAAACCACACATTAAACTTTTCTAACAAATCAAGCCAAAAAACATCTTATCTCTCAATTTTAAAATAAAAAAAAAAGATGATAACCTTTTACAATAAAATAGATTCAAAAAATTAACAAAACCTAGAACTACACAATAAAACAATCTAATAAAAAAGGTTTGAACGATGGCGAAGATAAAAAACTTCTTGAAGTTAACAGTTGACTATTTTTATCACGATTTTGCGCAGTCAATTATGAGTTGAGGAATTATTCTGCGCATGTGATAGTCGAGGATTTAATATGCCAATTTCAAATAGTTGGGGAATTAAATGAGAATTTTTCGATGACGGATATATAGTTTTAACAGTTCGCCGTTTTGAGGTTAACGTCTGATTTTTTTAATCGCTAATTTGCGAAGTCAACTAAAAGTGGAAGAATTTATTTGCGCAAGCAATAGTTGGGGAATAAAATCGCTAATTGCAAATACTCGAGGAATTAAATGAGCAATTTCCCTTCAAAAAATACGAAGCCACTCTAAATATTCAGTTTTTTTTTTTACAACCTCTAAATATTCATATACCAAGACACTAATGATTTTTCTGGGTACAAAATCGAATTCTAGACAAAATACGAAGCCAATTTTTCTAGGTACAAAATCGAATTCTAGACAAGCAATGAAATACTTTAAATTAAATGTAACTAACACATAGTTACCGTAATATACACTAAAGTAGATCCAACTATTTCTAAAAAAAAAAAATACAAAGCCAATTTAGCTCCTCCCGATTTTGTTTTGCAATAGAAATCAAGTTTTTTTCTGAGAAAAAAAAAATTAAAGTGACTAAAGTTATATTTTTTATAAGTGAAAAATTAGAAAGATATTGTATCATGTTATTTTGTTGACTAGAATTAAAAAAACATAGAATTATACTGCTTATTAACATCTATTTATATATTTGCAAATAATGTTAGATGTTTATAGTATAAGATATTATATAATCTTACAAGGAAAGTGAAGATTAACCCATTGTGTCAGAGATGCTGTTTAGAAGATGAAACGATCAACCATATTTCATTTGAGTGTCAACATGCGCAAGCAGTTTGGAGATGTTCAAATCTTCCCCACTTAAATTTCGTTAACCCATCATCAGATCTTGAGGAGAATATCCGCTTACTGCTGCAATTTAAGAATGCTCAAGAGATACCACTATTCACATGCATATTTAAATGTCATGAGTAACTCACGTTATTTATTGTAACCCTTTCTAGTGATTTCCGCGGTTATGATTGTCATGAACGATTTACGGAATTCACTCCTTATCGATGACTTACGTAGATTTGACTATCATAAGTAACATACGGAACTTCACCATTGTTACTGACGTACGTAGACGTAATTGTCTAGTGCATCATTTGGCGATAGTGACTTGCGTCACGAACGTTTTGGGTAATGCCTTATGATTAGTTCAATAGTGACTTACGTCATGAACTTTTTGGGGCAATGCCTTATGATTAGTTCAATAGTGACTTACGTCACGAACTTTTTGGGCAATGCCTTATGATTAGTTCAATAGTGACTTATGTCATGAACTTTTAATTTTTGGGGCCATGTCCTTTGATTAATAAGTTCGATTTTGACTTACGTCACGAACTTTAAAATTTTGGGGGTCATGCCTTTTGATTAATAAGTTCGATAGTGACTTACGTCACGAACTTTAAAATTTTTAGGGTCATGCCCTTTGATTAATAAGTTCGATAGTGACTTACGTCACGAACTTTAAAATTTTTAGGGTCATGCCCTTTGAATAATAAGTTCGATAGTGACTTACGTCACAAACGTTTTTGGTTTTTGGGGTCATGCCCTTTGATTGATAAGTTCATAATGGCTTACGTCACAAACCTTTGGTTTGGGATCATGAGCTATAATTGATAAGTTCGTAATAACTTACGTCACGAATCTTTTGTTTGGGGTCATGCCCTATGATTGATAAGTTCGATAGTGACTTACGTCACGAACTTTCTGATTTTTTGGGTCATGCCCTTTGAATAATTAGTTCGTTGTGACTTGCATCACGAACTTTTTGTTTGGGGTCATGCCCTATGATTGATAAGTTCGATAGTGACTTACATCACAAACTTTCTGATTTTTGGGGTCATGCCCTTTGATTAATAAGTTCGATAGTGATTTACGTCACGAACTTTCAGATTTTTGGGGTCATGCCCTTTGAATAATTAGTTCGTTAGTGACTTACGTCACGAACTTTTTGTTTGGGGTCATGCCCTATGATTGATAAGTTCGATAGTGACTTACGTCACGAAATTTTTGATTTTTGGGGTCATGCCCTTTGTATAATTAGTTCGTTAGTGACTTACGTCACAAATTTTTTGTTTGGGGTCATGCCCTATGATTGATAAGTTCGATAGTGACTTAGTGACTTACGTCACGAACTTTTTGATTTTTGGGGTCATGCCCTTTATAGCATTCATGATCGCTTGCTTATATTCTTGTTAATCAATAACTTCATGTATTTATTTGTAACGATCGTAGTCATTTGCATGAGTCCTTCATGAAGTCTCGTAAGAATCTTTTGGATAAACACAAGTATTTGTAGACAATGGATTGAGAGAACCCAAAACTAATTTATATTCTCTAGAAAATCAAAGACTAAAAGAAAAACTTATCTTAGATGTGAGGCAGGAGTGAAGTTTTCCGTTTCTCCGATATCACTCATATCTTGAAAACCGTCTTTCGCTTTGTCATATAAAAACACTCTCAAGTAACCTTTCTCAAGTAGGTTGTTTACTTCCATTCTTAGCGTGATGCAATCTTCTGTTATGTGGTCGTGATCGTTGTGAAATCGCACCACTTCGAAGTGTCTCGCATGTCATCTGGTGCTCTCATTTTTTTTAGGCCATCTAACCAACCCCTCCATATGTTTCAGCACATCGATCAACTCTCCATAGGAAATTGAAAGGTTACTAATGTCGGGCCATGTTGATGATGGGCAGTGTTCGCTTTCAGTTCTGCTGAGTGGACTGTGACCCCGTCTATTGTCGCTTTCTCGGCCAGTGTTTTCACTTCAAGGTCGTCGGTAAGGTTTGTCGTCTCTTGTTGTCTTTTCGCTCCTTATCACGCGTGAATCAGATCGTGGAGAGTGTTGATAATGATACGCGGGATCTTCTTCCCATTTGATTTGTGCCCAGGCTCTGGAAAGCACATCTTCCATAGTTTTGCACTGATATTTTGTTAGTTCTTTATACAGGTCACCATCTGGAAGTAGGCCTCTTTTGAATGCTGAGATTGCAGTTGCTGTGTTGCAACCGGGTATGGATACCTTCTCTTTGTTGAAACACCCCACATAGCTGCGCAGTGATTCCCCTTTTCTTTGCATCACTTCATAGAGGTCATCCGCTGTCCTTTCTAGGTTCCTGCTACTTGCATATTGTTCAATAAATCAGTCAGTTAGTGACGTGAAAGACTCTATTGAAGCGTTTGGTAGGTTCGTAAACCACTGGAGGGCTAGTCCGGTGAGACTTGAACCAAACCCTTTGCACATGCTAGCTTCCCGATACTCTCTTCTGATGGCGGTAGTGAACATTCGTTGCTTATATTGTGCTATGTGGTTATCGGGGTCTGTTGTTCCATCGTACATCTTCATTGAAGGGAAGGTGAACTTCCTAGGCATCTCTACTAATGCGATCTCATCCGTGAATGGAGTATCTGCATAACAATTAGGTGCACTCTTGATGATTGGGGGAGCCACTCCTGGAAGTCGCTTGATTAAAGCCTCCATCGCCTCGAACCGTTTTGAAAATACAGCTTCTATGTATGAAGCTTCTCTTGATTGTATTGTCACAGGATCAGAAGACAGAGTGAGGTGCTGCCTACCCTTACTTTCTCCCGGTATACCATCTTCAACCTGCAACGCCGATCTGTTATCCACAGGTGTCGGGGTGCTGTCCAATGGTTTCATCGGGGTGATTAGTGTGCGGAATCTGGCATGAGAGTCAGTTGCAGTGCCCCCGTGACCTCTTGGGGGAAGATCGGTCAGTAGAGAGGCATTCGTTTCCGTCAAGGAAGTGTTTGCTTCTTTTAGGGAAGTGTTCTCCGCCTCAAGTAGAGCTAGCTTCTCTTGATTCTGCTTTAGTTGGGCGGCGAGTGCCTCCAATTGAGCAGGAAGATCGATATCATCGCTTTCTCCTCTGTTAGTAATGTCTCACGTAGCTAAAATTGTCTATGCCCTCCTTCTAGCGCCAAGCTGTTTGGGTAAATTTTAGCAGGTTCGCACGTGGACAATACTACGGAAATAACGGGAAGATTCGTATATTATTGATCAACGAGTATGACTTTATAACAGTTCTTAATAACAATGAATCGATATAAGAAACTGTTATTAGATGATCTCGTTGGTCGTTGATCGCCGGTCGTAGGTCGTAGGTCGCTCGTGGGTCGCTCGTAGGTCGTTTGTAGGTCGCTCGTAGGTCACTCGTAGGTCATTGGTCGCTAGTTGTATGTCGTTTGTATGTCACTTGTAGGAGTTACTAGATGTTCGGTTAGTGACGATCACAATGATCTCGTCGTTGACGATGATCTCGTAGGTCGCGGTAACCTTGTGACCTACAGCGATGTCGTAGCTTACGATGATCGGTAGTCTCGTCGGTGATGATGATCTCTTGAATGGTCTCGTTTGTGATGAGAATATAATCTCTAGGGTTTCTTAGTTTTTTCCTCCTCTCCCTGTCTCGTTTTGTGACCTCCTTATTTATAAGGCCATGTCGAATCCTAGTTCCTTTTTGGATTAGGACCGACACGTCAGCTCCGACCTTATAAATAGGGATTTTGGATAGTTCCAAATCTTATGTTTATCTAGATCAAAGTCTATCATCGATATGAAATCGACAATAACGAGTATCGGTTAATGAGAAACCGGTCAAAGTGACTTACTGCTAGTGACTTACCAATAATAGTAACCTACCGTTGGTTTCTATTCAATAACCGAGACTTACCGAATAAGTGAATTTATTTTCCCCAACATAAATATACTGTCACATATTTAAAAAGTTAAGATAACTCATATACCTTAGATTGTAAAAT
The DNA here is from genome assembly GCA_900406395.1 of Kernera saxatilis. Classification (NCBI taxonomy): domain Eukaryota; kingdom Viridiplantae; phylum Streptophyta; class Magnoliopsida; order Brassicales; family Brassicaceae; genus Kernera; species Kernera saxatilis. Next base: position 5,716 of record OVAY01001698.1, on the reverse strand, counting down.
GAATAATAAATCATTTTAATGACTCTCAATCGATCTACTAAATCATTTTTGACTCTCAATGGGTTTTGACTCTCAATCTTTTTTTCCATCATTTAAAATAAATAACTTATATCAAATTATTTTATGATAAATTTAATAACAAATATACATAAAATGTTATAGTATTTTTATTTGGCGACATGTGCTATATTGTCTTATACTTTGTTTCTCTTTTTTTTTTTCTCACTTTAAAATAAATAATTAACATCATGGCATAAACTTGGTGAGTAGATTCATGACTCTCTGATATAGTTATATATCCAGAAGGGTTTTCTGTTTCTTTTATTCATTTGAGAGTTATGCTACTTTTCACGAGTCTGATCTACACATGGTACAGTTATGACGACGCTCTTTCAAGGAAAAGTTTGGAGGATCATATGAAGTCGATCTGGCTGAAACTCGGTGGAAAGCTTATTGAGACACTAGAATTGGGAATAAAAGGTAGGACTGCGAAGTTAACGGTCAGTTTGTTAGCATGATCAACAGCTCATGACGGGCCTGGTAGGCCAGGATGGTTGGGGCTTCATGTTAGATTTCAGAGCCAGGACGGTAATTGGACTTTATGTAAGGAGTTCTGAGCTAAGATGGACACACTCGGTGTTCGGAGATCTGAGCAAGGATGGTCAGACTCTGTGTTAGGGTTCAGAATGAGATTAGGCTTACAAGCCAGGAATATGATTGAGAAGCATAAATTGCATGATATTGAACTAGGTAGATAACGGAGCATGTGTTGAATAAGTTGATATGTGCATGATGAAAATATGGCATGATGATTGATAATAGGTTGCTTGTGTCGATTGAATAGTAATATAAGGAAATGTTAGGATGAATCTTGTGTGTAACGATTGAATAGTAAGATAAGGAAATTATAGGATGAATCATATTTGACAATGAAACTCCATTAACGGGATATAATATTTTTTTTTTTTGTTGTTAAACTGCAAATATCATTAATGAAAATGAAAGAGGTTTACAAAATATATGCTTACCCTATTGACTATTTACCTTGCCAAAAAAAAGTGAAAAAACAAGATAAACAACTTTGAAACAGATATCCAGATGATTTGAAAATCTCAATATAGCCATAAAGCCATTAGATTTTCAAAGTTCTTCCTCGTTCTACGCGCGGTGATGGTGTTTCTTAACTCCCTATCAATGACTTTGAAGATTGTCGAGTGAGGGATGGAAATCTGGTTGTGAAGGATGTTATTCCTCTGCTTCCAAATGTGATAAATGGCTGCTTGAACAGCTAGCTTCCTGAGCAAAGAAGGTGATGTGCTTGTTTTTAGGCGAGCCCAAGCAAGCATGGCATTCCAGGTGATAAATATGTAAGGTTGCAGCCTTAGTCTTCTCTGGATTGCATTCCAAATCTCTTAACTGAATTCACACCTTAAGAACATGTGGTCTCGTGTTTCCTCATAATTCGAGCACAAACAGCATAATGGATTTACATTCATACCCCAGGAGAGAAGGATTTACATTCATACCCCAGGAGAGAAGGCGTGATCTGGTTGGTAATCTATCAAGATGACATTAAAAACGCTTTTCTTGGAGTCGCCCCTTTAAACCATACCAAATCAGTCCAAGTTTGCACTTGTCCTTTCTCTCTTAGTTGTTCCCATGTTCTTGTAGAAGAATAGGTCTTGTGATTTACCCCATCGATCAACCAGCTATAGCTATCCTCTTTTGAAGATGTGGCTGGCAATTCTTTCCCGGAGAGAAAAATCTGCAACTGAATAACCTTATCAGATCTTGCCGGTGGAAGTTTCCAACCATTTACGTCAGCAGCTTCCGTCACTCTAGCATCCAACAGCACTCTCAAATCCCTCGGCCCTCTTGGCCCAATAAAATTCCAAGACATGAAGATACAAAAAACATTAAAACAAAAAAAACAGAAAGTACATTTCACAATGGAAATTAAAAAAAACAACAAAGCCGAAATATCAACATATTTGATATAGAAAGAAAAAAAACCCCTCAGGGAGACAACTAAAAGAACAAAATATTGTGTTGTTGTTGTATCCTTTTAAAACTATTGGGAATGGACAACGACCCATGCATCCATTGCAAATTGGTCGGGAGAGAGAATTGTTGAGAAGAATCTGATACTTTCCCCATTCGAAATCATTATCGTCAGATGAGAACGTAGCCAAAGAACTACGCTCTTTTACGCCTTTACGAGACTTCACGTATATGTCTTTCCCAAGTAAACATTTAACATGAAGAGCAATGCAACAGTCATTGCATTTATACGCAAGCTGGATCTCTTCTTCTTCTTCTTGTACTAGTATTTTGCTTTCACAAACCTCACACCAGTCGTGTTGATCACTTGCCTCTTTCCCATCACAAATTGTGAGAAAGTGTTTGTCATGCTTATACCTCGCCTTGTATGGTAAAATAGCGCAGGTCAAGCATATAATGTAATCACATTCAATGCAATTTAACTTTTTACGTTTGCTTTTGTATTTGCACATGTGACATCGTTCCTTTTCCTCTCCGTCCAATGGTAGGAATAAGGGATGTTTGTGGCCTTCATATTTTAATGGTTCAGTAACCAAGGCACACCATAAGTCTAGTTTGAACGTCGTTTCTCCGGCTACATGCTCATAGACAAAGCCACTGCTGATACGCTCACATACATCACAACGGAATAAACCTTTGGCCTGACCATATCTTTGGGTAGTAACATTTAGTTTAAGTGTAAGTGGATGTGGATGTAAAGGATGCCGTTTCATGCGTGGAGCATTTGCACAACTTTCATGGAGGATATAATCGCATTCCAGGCATGAATAGAATTGACCTTCGAAGATTGGAAGTGCACCCTCGGCAATACTTATTTATGTCATAAACTATGCTGATCTCAAGTCGCAGATGGTGACTATGAAAAGGATGGAGTATTATTCCATCAGCTATCCTCTCGAATGGCTCACCGTCGTCTATCATATCATCTTCTTCTGGTACTCCATCGAGTTCTTTTCCATCCCACACATCTTTGAGTAACGCACATCTTGAATGAACAAAATAAGCATCACATCTCTTGCAAGAGTATGCACCGTAATTGTTGTCAATCTGTTTGTGACAGAGACGGCATAACCAACTTCCAGACGGAAGAGAAGGGGTAAAAGAGATACGGTGGTGGTGACGAGATATTCTTATAACATGTGGGAAACCAATACAATCTTCATGGATTACGAAGACGCATTGGGTACATATGTATGAGGGATTAAGGTTTTCTAACTTGTTTATAACTAGACCACAAAAATTGCAAGCTAGAGAAGTTTGTCTAGGGAAAAAGGTGAGTGGGTGGGGATGGCTATTTGGATGGTCTATAACAATGGGTATCGTCTTCATCGCACAGACCGGATGCATACTCAATTCGCAGGTAGAACAATGATATAACATGGGAAGGAGAAATGCTCCACAACAAATGCATAACACATCATCTAAACTACTGTTAAGTTGAAGAGAATGAAAAGGGTGGGAAGGGTGTTTGATCTCAAGTGGAGATTCCACACATTCTTTGTGGAACTTTTGTTCACATTGGAGACATGCATAATAGCTTGTGGTAGCCATCAACCCCAAGCAAGCACGGCAACAGAATTCTTCATCATTCGGTTCTTTATATTGTTGCACCAAAAGAGAGGGACAACAGGGAGCTTACATATATTATTTTCGTCGCAATCAAGCAAAGACTCGCCTTCCTGATCACCGCTTCTTGCGCTCGGGAAGTGAGGGGAAGAATTGAATGGAAGAAACTTGTGACTAAAGTCACCATCGTTGCTCCTCTTTAGTAGGGACCTGATGAACTCCATACGTGCACGAGGACAGAAAAAAAGAGGTTGAATAGGATGATTCATCGGAGGAGGTTGGATTGTCTGTTTGTGTTAATGTGAATACCAAATATGGTTTTTCATCTATTTCCACCTTACGAAAAACACCCACTGAACTCATGGCTGCAACGGATTTGGTTTTTTTTTGTGATATTTTTCTTCTCCTTTCTCCCTTATATATAGCCAGAAAATTACTATAAAACTTGAGAATATTTACAACTAATTAAGCTTGGTCTTCGTTATTAAAAAGTCGGTCATTAATATTATATTGGATTTCGATTATTTTCCTTAGTGGGGAGGCCGTCTCTTCCGGATCTTGTCTTTATATCAAAATGCACTTGAGATCCCATCTCGGAACAAGACTTCTCTTAGGAAAAAGTTGTCACAACAATTTGATTTCTTTTAAGATTAATCAAAATAGAGCTTAATATTATAAGAAAATTCACCAAATTTTTTTTTTTTTTAATAACCGTGGGAGTTCCGAGCCTTCGACCCATAATCTTCCTGATACCCAGAATCAGCTTTTAGATATTCCGATTTAAAGAATAACTTTCCGTACCAAAAGGGTTTGAACCTTTGATTTTTATTTTTTTTAGGGTTTTACCCCAAAGGGAACCCTTCCAGAAATCCTACGAACTTTCTGACAGCATCAGTTCATTATTTTAATTTCTAGTAATTTAACATGCTAAAAAATGATTTATTATAAATGAATAATAAATCATTTCCCTAATATAAACATTTTAGTTATTTAAAAAAAAAATTGTTTTCTAATTAATTATCTAGATAAAAAGTTTTTCACTTTTCAAATATTAGAAGGATATTACAACATGTTGAACTGTTTTAATGATTTTTAGTATTTTTTGAGAAATACAATTTTCTCTTTCAAATCTGCCAATAATTTTTTTTTTTTTTTTTTATTACCAGGGGGTGATCCGGGTTTTTTTACCACCCGACTAATTCCCCAGGGTGAGTGTAGCCGTCGAATAGTCCACTCACCTGGTTTTCTAATGGGTCTAAAGCATGACACCATTTTGACTGACCAAATAGAAATGATTTAGATAATTTCACGCTTGAGGAGAATCGATCCCTGGCCTACTGCCAATAAATATTTACCACATCATACATCAACAAATCTAAAAAAAATGTGATTAGTCTGAGTCTTCTAGAAAAAAACTTTGCTACAATAACATTTTTCAACCACTGAAAGAACAAAAGTCTATCACCCAAAATAATAAACCTGCAAAATAATTTTACCAAATTCATTCTAACAAATCTGTCATCGTGAGAGGATAATAAAGTTTTATTATATATATACTAGATGACACGTGGGTTTTCTTTTCTAAACTTTATTTTGAAGGTTTTCGTAAAAAAATTAGGTGTTTTCTTCAAATATTAAGTTGACTTCAACCAACATCAGTATCAGACGTCCTATGATCATTCATCCATATTATATTTGTTTATCTTTTCAACTTGATGCAGTCAAAGCAATAGGCGCTTCTTGTTACATTTTCAACAAAAGATAAGATCATTCTTTTTTTTTTTGAAAAAAAAGATAAGATCACTCTTACTGGTTAAGTTCTTACAACGATGACACGTCAAACCATGAAGTTTCTGGTTCCATCAGACTTATCCTGGAAGAAACAATATTTCAGAACATATTATCATCACATTTCCTCTTTCAAATCCGAACAAAGTTTCTCCAAATCTAAGTAAACAACCTTCATACAACAATACGAACTGAAATTTTGAAGTTAAATAATAGATGCATTCAAAGCATAAACTTTCGTTTAATTTTAAAGTTATTAGCTGAGAGATTTGAAAATATAGTGCAAACTATTACAATGTCA
>OVAY01001697.1:4212-25732 GCA_900406395.1 Kernera saxatilis | reverse complement strand
ATAGATGAGAATTTCTCATGGGTTCTCAAAATATCTCATATGAGAATCGGTTCTCACTCTCTCTTATATTTTTTTTTAGTTTTTCTTTATTTTTAATATGAGAAACCCATTGAGAACTCTTTGATAGAGATGCTCTAAGATCAGTCTAGCTAGATTAAGTTTTATGTAAAAGTTCTTTTAATTCAGTGGTTAATCATATAAGTAAACCTCACCTGATTACGTTTTTTTGTTTCTTCAAAATTGAGGGTGCACAGTGCAAACTCTAAAAAGTGGAGAATATTGATTCGTCCATGGTAGATTTTGGTACGGTGTTAAATTGTGTAGTATATAGGTATCTAATTGTAGATAGTTGTTGAAAAATAATCTAGATATCTAAAATCTAGATGTTATCTAATAAGTCAATAAATCGTCAACTTTAATGTGTTGCATTATTTTTTTGTCATCATCATGTCTTAATTGTTTTTTAAAATTTTTTATGATATTTTTGTTTGTCATTCAAGTACAACTAATGATTTAGCTAGCAGATGAAAAAAAAACGTATAGTTTACTTAATATACGATTATGTATTTTGATACCCATATGGCCTTAACAAAATAGTTTTATTTTATTTTTAGTAGCCCGGAAATCCTGGATGTCACATTAATTATTAATGCGAAAACGTAAAAAAAGTTAGATGCTACCGTTACCTAAAAAAAGTTAATGCTGTGATTTTACAGCAGCTGTTTAATCGTTTTTTATTAAGAAATCCAAGAGAAGGAAAAAAAATGAAAAAAGGAGAAGAGATTGGTATATAAAAACGAGAGGGGGGTGAAGTTCGAAGCATCCTATAGTATTTAGCTTCATTCCTTCTTTTGCTCAGATCAAAGAAAGTCTCCTTCTTTCCAATACCCACTCTCTCTCTCTCTCTCTCTCTCTCTCCTCTGCCATTTTCTGGGTTTCTCTTCTCTTCTTCTTATGCTCTGTTTCTTAAAGTCAGATAGAGAGTACAGATTTTTTTAAAAAGCGAAAAGACGAACAAGTGAGAACTAAAGGACCTAATCAGTTTTGGTCTTTGTTTGCTGCTGATTTGTTCTCACCTTCTTCTCCTCTTCTCTAAAAGAGAAAACGTAAGTCACTTTCTTTCTCTCTCTCTCTGTTTTTTTTCTTCACTAAAGAAGAGAAAAACGTGAACAAAGAATAATTTTACACTCTGCTTTAACTGTCTCTTCTCTTTCTCCTTTGTTTATTTCTTATCTGAATCATTCTTCCAAGTCTGAGATCTCTCATTCTCTCTCCCTGCTCTGTTTTTTTGTTCGTTTTCGTCTTCTGTTCAGTGTTCACTTAGTGTTAATTTTTCTCTTTAGAAAGTGTAAACGGCGTCGTATTATTCTCAGATCTAAGAGGAAATAAAAAAAAATGTCGGCGGGAGTGAAGCAAGGAGAAGAGGCGATAGTGGCGAGCGGAAATGACAACGAAGGAGATCAGATCAACGGAAACCACACCGGAAAAATCGACGAACACGACGGCTTAGGCGGCTCTAAACTAAGCAATTTCCTCTGGCACGGTGGCTCCGTCTGGGACGCCTGGTTCAGCTGCGCATCTAACCAGGTCAAAACTCAAAAACCTCAAAGAAAAAAACCCTAAATTTATACTGATTTCAAAATTTCGAAAAAAAAATAGAAAAAAACTCATTTTTTCTGATCTGGGTTTTTGTTTTTTGTTTTATTTCAGGTGGCGCAAGTGCTTTTGACGTTACCGTACTCGTTCAGTCAATTAGGGATGTTATCTGGAATAGTGCTTCAGATCTTCTATGGCTTACTCGGAAGCTGGACTGCTTATCTCATCAGTGTTCTCTACGTCGAGTACAGAGCTCGTAAGGAGAAAGAAGGCAAAAGCTTCAAAAACCACGTTATTCAGGTCTCCTTCTTCTCTCTCTCCCTCGTTTTGATCACTAATCGTATAAATTAGCTTTCACTAATCTTAAATTAAAAAAAAAAATTGATAACAGTGGTTCGAAGTACTCGATGGATTACTCGGCACATACTGGAAAGCAGTAGGACTCGCATTTAATTGCACTTTCCTCTTGTTTGGATCTGTAATCCAACTCATTGCTTGTGCCAGGTCTCTTATTAATCTCTCTTTTATGATCTCTCTTTTAATTATTAGTGGATGATTAAATAAAAATGATTGATTGGTTGCAGTAACATTTATTACATAAACGATCACTTGGACAAGAGAACATGGACTTACATATTCGGCGCGTGTTGTGCAACCACTGTGTTTATACCGTCCTTTCATAATTACCGAATTTGGTCATTCCTCGGCTTGGGTATGACCACTTACACCGCCTGGTACTTGGCCATCGCCTCCATTATCCACGGCCAGGTATATTTATTATTATATATTTAGATTTTTCTCACACAAATATAATATTATTAAAGATTACTACACTGTCGTTTTCATATTTTTATGCTTTGCAATGAGGTGACAGTATATGCCTTAATTTAAAAGAACCAATATTCGTATTTCTCTTTAAGATTAGGGAAAGGAATCGATTTATTCCCTGCATCTTAACCCTAATTTGTATTTTTTCTTTCTTTCTTATAACTAGGCAATTCTAGCTCTGTTTAATTATATTCTCTTAATGAAATCACTGTTTAAGATTTTTTTTTTTTTAATTTGGTGTTGTTTAATTTTGAATTTAGACGGAAGGTGTGAAACACTCAGGTCCAACAAAGCTAGTGCTTTATTTTACCGGAGCCACCAATATCTTGTATACCTTTGGTGGTCACGCGGTTACTGTGTAAGCTTCTCTTATCTATTTCTTAATGATTATTAATCTATCCAACCCAAATATCTATATATTAAAAAATTAATAAATTCTGTCAGACATCATTGAATACTATTTAAAGTTAAAAGCCTAGCTAAATTGACAGAAAAGTATATGAATAAATTGGTGCGATATTATTAAATTTATGGGTGCTGTATCGTTTCTTCGCCGCTTCTATTGCAGCTTTTGCCGGCAAATAAGGTGTAACTATTATTACAGTCATGATGATTATCATTATTATTTTTCTATCCTTAAAATAGTAATAAAATGTTTAAATTTTTTTTTATTTTCTTAACCCTTTAATAAATATAACTAAAATAAATAATTATTCCTATCCCTACACTATTGCCACCCAAGCACTACTACTAGTAACAGTACCCCTCTATGAAATGTCAGAATCACCCTTTTCCCTTTCTGATCTTGGTAAATCGAATCTCTAATTATTTGATCTGGGATTTAAATTATGGTTATTTTTAACATATTTTTTTTTTAAAATTGCAGTGAAATAATGCATGCGATGTGGAAGCCACAGAAGTTTAAGTACATTTACTTGATGGCGACGTTATACGTTTTCACACTAACGATTCCGTCAGCTTCCGCCGTTTACTGGGCCTTCGGAGACGCACTTCTCGATCACTCCAACGCTTTCTCTCTCCTCCCCAAGAACGCGTGGCGTGACGCCGCCGTTATTCTCATGCTCATTCACCAGGTAAAATATAATATAACCCCTTTATATTAACTTTCTCATTTATAGTAAACTTTCGATCACGAGATTAATTTAAGTTGATGCAATGTGTTCATGCAGTTTATAACGTTCGGATTCGCGTGTACACCGCTTTACTTTGTGTGGGAGAAAGTGATAGGGATGCACGACACGAAGAGCATTTGCTTGAGGGCTTTGGCTCGATTGCCTGTGGTTATACCGATTTGGTTCTTAGCTATTATTTTCCCCTTCTTCGGTCCAATCAATTCGGCGGTTGGTGCTCTTCTGGTTAGCTTCACCGTCTATATCATCCCCGCCCTAGCTCACATGCTCACTTACCGATCCGCCTCCGCTCGTCAGGTATACTTTTACAAATCCCCTCTCTTTAGTAAACACAAACTTAACCTAAAAATATTGAGGTTACGAATTGTTCATTTGCGTCATAACAGGATTAGAATATTATAATTGTGGCTTGATTGATAACAATTTTTAGATTTACAAATCAACTTTTAACAAATCTTACCAATGATACTCCTAAGTTGTAAGCTATTGAAATCAAATGAACGGTCGGTGGAGGAATATAATACTACTAGCTAGTGTTTGATTCTGTAGTTAGGTTGTGTGATTTGTGAAAAGATAATTGATATTGGAGGGCATAAAGGTCTTTTTAAAGATAGATGGGGTTCAGTGTTCCGTATCTTACGGAAGATAGGATCATCACCCACATTCCTTACTGGTGTCCCTCCAAATATTTATTGAGTTGGTTTCAGCTTATTTTTTTATGCTTTTAAAAAGTAGAATTCCAAAAACTTAATTTCTGGTTAGGTTGGAATTAGTAATTGACCAGGAATTCTTTTTCTTTTTTCCTCTTTCAAACCTGTGTATATTATAATTAAGGAAAAAAAAGAGGCTAGAAAAGGGATAATTTGGGAGGAAAATAAGGGTGAGGAATAGGTAAGAGTCATAATCAGAAATGAAAAGGAGCTGTACAATAGGGACTCTGTGCCTAACATTAATCTAAAGTGAGAGAGTCTGAGTATGACAAATCACAATCATATCTCTCTCTCTCTCATGGGTCAACAAAGCTTTGGATTTTGTCCATTACTAATACGACAATATTCACAAACACTCACACACTCTCTCTCTTCAATGGTTCTTGATTTTTTTGTTTTTTTAATTTTTTTGGATTTTTCTTGTAGAATGCGGCGGAGAAGCCACCGTTCTTCATGCCGAGCTGGACGGCAATGTACGTATTGAACGCTTTCGTGGTGATTTGGGTTCTAATAGTCGGATTCGGGTTCGGTGGATGGGCAAGTGTAACCAACTTTGTTCGTCAAGTCAACACTTTTGGTCTCTTCGCTAAGTGTTACCAATGTAAACCGCCGGTTCCAGCTGCAGCCGCTGCGCACGGTCCGGTCTCCGCTCTACACCACCGCCTTTGAGAGATCTTAGCCGTGGTCTAATGCTTTTGTGGAGTTTATTAAAATTATTTGTTCTTCTTTTGTGTTTTGTGTTCGTATACGTGAGGGAGTAAAAGTCACGAAAATAGTGTACTTTTACACACCGCCTTTGAATGCGTGCTAAGCTCTTAATTTTTTTCTTTTTTTGGGGTTTTGTATTTTTGTTTTCACTCCTTAGGTCGGTAATATAGTAGTGTGTGATTTCTTAATTTGGTATTGTTAAAACAATAGGCAAAAAAAAAAAATGTATCGTCTTCTCTTCTTTTACTTGGCTTTAGTAATACATAACACTCCTCTGCGTTAAAAATGATAAATTAATGTTTAAAAAACAACTGATTGTTGAAGGGGCTTTAAAGATAGTAAGTTTATATATAAAATTAAGTATTTTAAAATCAAAATACTTAGTGTAAAACGGTATTTAGTTTTTGAAACTTAACTTAATGGGAAATGAAGGCAGGGAGTGTTTTAAATCGGGAGAACATGGACAAGTTGGACCGAGGGAGCCGGTCATTCTAATGGGGCACATGGGTGTAGGGAGAGGTCGCACGTGGCTTATTCGTTTGAGTCACGTGCCATTATTTACTTCTGACTCTTTCTCTCTGATCAGACACTTGAAAGAATGGATCAGAGGACCGTTCTTGTCTCTCTTATTAAATATGACATGTGTTCTTCATACCATTACTCAATCGTTACCCTTCATATGCTCTGCTTTCACATGTACTTTGGACAAAAAAAAATTTATATGAATTATTAACTAATATTCTCGTTTGAATCCAGTGACGATTCCTGTACTTTCCATCTGACTTTTTATTCTTTGTTTTTTGTATAAAAATAAAATAAAGAGGTTTACAAAAATGTTTCTTCAAATAGCAAATAATCGGTTCTTGAGGAACAATTTATATAGATTTGAATGTGGCACAATAATGTGAATTTGAGTGATATGCGGATATGGAGCGGGACCCGTTACGAAGGGTGAGGTAAGTAACGCTGGTTAGCGAGTGGGTCAAATAGTCATAACTATGTGGCGAGAGGTGAATCGTCTTTAATATTCTTCTGATTTTGGCCATGTGAGTTTTTTAGACAAATTAATTTTTATTTTCAATATATAATAGAGACTTTTATTAGTGGAAGATCTGACTATTTGTTGTATAAAATAATTCTGTGGCTAACATTGATAAATCACAGAAAGTATTTCAAAGAAAGTAACTTGTTAAAGAAAAGTTATTTGGTAGTCTTTCTACAAAACGATATGCCAAAAAATGGTATTTCATAGAATTTCTCAAAAACAATTATCCAGTAGTTTATTCTTTTCTTTTTTTTTGAACTATTTTATCATTTTATGTCCAAACATAATCAGACATATTAGTCCCGAACAAACTTGGTCATTTCTTTACCAATACTTCATGTTACTCATTACTCATGTATATGGGACAATAATTTTAACCAACTCTTAACATTTCTTAAAACGAAATTGACCATAGTCTTATTATGTTCAGTATCCGGAATACACTGAAGCAATACAGCATTTAATTCCATGGCCTCAAAGATGAAGTATGAAAAAGGAAGTGATCGGGTCATCCAGTGAAATTCTCTTGCTCTTGCTGGTTTTGTTCTTGAGAAGCGATTTGAGGTAGACGAGGCTTAGGGAACAAGAGTTTCAGCCGAAAAGCATCCATGCCGTTCAAGTAATAGTGGTATAGCCGTTTCGCTCTTATGAACCCGAGTCGCCCATATAGAGCCAACGCTCCTTTGTTACTCACTTCCGCCTCCAATGTTACCTTCAGTCATGCATATTTTTATTAAGTAGAATGTCATCTTGTAATCAGACTTAACTATGAGGAGCTTACGGAGCAAAATGCCACTCAAGAGGTACTTTTTGCAATGTTGATTACTACTCTAATCACAGTTAAGAGATCACAGATATAACAGGGATTTCTGATTTCTCATCTACAATTCTCCTACCGAGTATGGATCTCACTCTAGCGCGACCAAAATATCTAAGTTCTCAAGAGAGCAGAATAAAGAGAGGAATGAAAAATGAAAGAGCAGCATACCTCTTCACAGCCTGATTCCATCATCACTTTTATTGATCTGGTTACAAGCTCTGTAGCTGTAAATCACAATGAAAAGTTGGCACAACAATATCCAAACTTAAGAGAGCAATGGCTTTGCAGTGGATCAAAACACAATATACCAGGAAGTTCAATCATCATCACTACTCCCACAATCAATCTGACCTCTTACGAAGTTAGGGAGCAGTTTCAAATCGGGCAAGGCAAACAACTATCTCGAGAATTACCTATGCCTCGGCCACGATATGGTTTGATCACGACCAACATGGCGATGTACCCTCTGTAAGTCTGTCGATGCTCCCCCATCTTACAGACTACGGTTCCTACGCATCTACCTTTGTGAAACGCCTTTTCAAAAAAGAAATAAACGCTACTCACTCATAATCCATTAAAACATGAATGTTGTGAGAGGAAAACAACTGATTGATAAGCGTAGTATCAAAATACCAGGAAGCAGAGCTGTGGCCAGAGGTAGACGAAGTACCGGTAAGTGAAGATGGAGTAAGGTTCACTGAGTTCTTGGTCGACGAGAGACATAATCAACGGCAGGTGATGCTCGCCGGCATAGCTCGTGTACTCAATCTCAGCCTCATCGAATTCCTCTTTATCTTCCATCCTTTTTTCCATTGAAAGAAAAAACGCAGAAGTGCTTCAGATGCTGAAATGTACACTCCACATGGAGAAAGATAAAATTTTGATCATATAATTTATATCTTGAAGATCTGATTCTTACAGGAAGTGATGAACACTTACTGCAAAGTTATAAAGAGAAGATAAGGCGGAAATCCGAGACGAGTGATCTTGGGAAACTAAAATCAATTTCTGGGAATATTGAAATAGTCGGTTTCTGGGATTAGGATTGAGCTGGTTGTGTTTGAAAATTGGAAGTTCAAGTGTTTTCATGGCAAAAACAAAAGCAAGCAACGATTGCTCACTCAGCAACTGAAGCAGAATCCATCAGTAGATCAAACGATTAAGCTAAAGCGAGTTCTAACTTCTAAAAGAGTTGTTATTTCAGGCAAAAGAGTTGTTATTTTCTGCGACAATAGTTCTGCGATTGAGATTAGTAAGAATCCTGTTCAGCAATACAGATCAAACACCAAGTGGTGGGAGAATTAGAAAGAGATGGGATTATCAAATTTGCAAATTTGAAGGGTCCAAGATCAATGAGATGATAATACTTACCAAGAGTCTGCGTGAAATTCGAAGATTAAAAGGTTGCGATTGGGTGACGTCTGAAGAAGCTACAAAGAGAAGAAGAAGAAGAAGAAGAAGAAGAAGGTCGATTCGATTACACGTGAGAAGCATGTAGGGTTTTAGGATAGAATTGGGCTAAAATAAGGCCCGAGTGAATAATTATCAAAATTGAAGCCCAAATATGCAAAAAATAGCAATCGTGTCAAAATAACATCAGATAACGAAAAAGCCTATCCTAAAAGAATTTCAACTTTCGCGACCTTATCTTCCCCAACACACTCAAAAACAGACGATAAAGCGCAAACACGGCGATGGCGTCGCTTCTACTCGGAGCTCCTCCGCGAGTCACCGTCACATCTTCTTCGCGGTTATCATCATCTCACTCGGAAACTGTCGGTGTCTCTCTCGCTTGCTTCACTCAGCAATTGTCTTTCTCCGCTTCGTCATCATCCAGCTCAATTCCAATTGGTAATCGCTCAAACAAGCTCTCTCTATTGCTCTCTCCACATCTCTATGTCTCTCTTAATTAGTAGTTCATGCGTGAATTTTTGGTCCCAGTGTACTGTGGCCGAGGTGACCGCAAAACAGCGAAGGGAAAGCGATTCAATCACTCATTCGGGAATGTAAGTATCAATTTCTCTATTCGATTCTGTAAACTACTTTGCGATTCGAAATTTTGTTTTTGAATTTTGGTAATATGAGCAGGCGAGGCCACGAAACAAGAATAAGGGAAGAGGGCCGCAGAGAGTACCGGTGCCTCCTGCACCACCGAGGAAGGATAAGTTTGAGAATGACGAGAAGATCAAAATCGACATCGAGGAGTCTCTCTTCTCTAATTAGAAAAAGACTTTTTCACTTCTTGTCACTGTAATTTTATTTGATTAGAAGCTTATGATGCTGCGACTCTCTGTTGTTGTTAAACATCTCCAAGTTCTCTTCTTTCTATGAAAATCTGATTTGTTTCTTCCGTAAAGTCTATATTTTTCGTTTGTTATCTAGCTGATCTGACGAATTAACTTTTGTGTGATCGAGTGGTTTAGGGGAAATTAATTTAGTTTATAAAGAAAACCTAAAGCAAGTGAAACCGAAGAAAAAGCACACAGGAGAATCTACTTATACACATGAATGAATCTTTTGTCTCTGCTTGCATTTTAAGTGTGAGAAGTTGTGATGTTTCCGCAGACTGTGCAATGGGTGGAGATGAGTCTGTGCATGACGCTTCCCTCCTCAATCTTAATCTTTCGTGTGACTTTGTTCCACAGATGTATCATGTAACTCCCTTTGCTCATGTCCTGTACCGTCTGCTCTACCCATTTTGCTTCTCTTGTGGTTGCAGGTTTCTTGAAAAGCCTTGGGATCTGAAGCCAATTCACTGGATAAAAAGCATCAGGGGGAAAGATTGTGAGGTTGTATTCAGGTTTGTTTCCTAATCTCTTGATAACTCTAGAGACCAGATAAGGACTGTTGTGTCCCCATCTGTTTCCGTCGAAAGTTGTGGAATACTCGTGCAAGAATTCCCGCATAAGCGGATGGTAGACGTCAAAGACCATCACTGCGTTGTTTAGTCTTGTCCATCTCTTGGTTTCTGGATCAGTACTCTGTGCCCCGATTGCGTTTCTCAGTCCCGTCATATCGTTAAGGAAGATGATGTCTGTGTCTAGATAGACTCCTCCGTACTTGTAGAGCACCGCGAGTCTTGTTAGATCAGAGAGATTCATGAACAAGGGGATAGAACCGGGATCCATGTTGCCACTCTTTAGCTTTTTCAGCCAAGCTTCTGCAGGAGTGTTTTTGACGAGGAACGGTATATCGAGTGTTACAGCAACGAGGTTGAAGCCTCGATCAAGCAATGGCTTAAGGATGGTGTATCCTTTGGGGGAGTCTAAAGAGTTGGACAAAATCGCCAAGCAAGCACCAGGATTGGTGGTGAAGAGAGTATCAACAGCTAACATTTCTCTTGGTCCAAAGGATTTTGCCGGAGTAAGCCAAACCATAAAGAACTGAGCTGAGCAATTCTTGTTGTACAACTCCAAAACTCTTCCATGGAATCTCTTGCTCTTGCTCGTGGAGCTCAGTATCTCCAGCTCAGGTAGCTTTCTTCTGAACCAGTCAATTCTCTCGCTCTTGGTAGCTTTAGGAGGAGGTACCAACGGATCTAACTCATCTTTTTCTTTTTGATCTGAGGCCACAACCGAGATACTGCTACTACTACTACTAGTACTAATGAGGCCACTGGTTCGGGCAAGAGGCACGTTTGGTTTGAACGGTGGCTTATTGTCAGAGACAGTAGAATTTGGAGATTCCATGTAGAGGATATACAATAAAGCACAAACCGCGAAGATCGCGAATATCGGTAACTTCCTTGCTCGCATCTTAACCCTGTCAACAAAACTCTTGCTCGGTTTTCTTCTTAAGCTTAACGTTAGACAGAATTAGAGTTTCTTCGTTGCAGGCATATCTTTGGTTGTTTATATAGGCAGTCGGTTCCTAATTCTAGACGGAGTAAGTGTATCTGTGATTGCCGCTCCTGAAAATCAGATTCATTGAAGAAGTTGTTTTGGTTTAGGACACCTAGAAATCGGAGGACCTAATAGAAGTAGGAGTTGGAGTTGCCTTAGGTTACAAGTAATTTTATTGTGATGAATTGAAATTTTCAACTAATCCCTTGATGCCACGTGTAAAAAAGGGTTTGGGATTTTGGGAAATTTACTTTTTTCAGAGTCGGCGACTCCAATTTTTAAACTACGAAAAACCAGTAATCCAATTACTATATCCGATAATACCGAAATTCATGATTTAATTGGTTAAGGAGTCTATTATTTTTACTCCGTCTAAGAATAATGGAAAAAGGAAACTTTGGATGGATGTTTCCTTTTTTTTCGTATTTATTTGTATAATATTCTCAAAAAAAAAAAATTTCAAGATTTATTATGTTCGTAACTTTATCTGTTTCTGACGTGTCTGAAGTGTATATTATGTTTCTAAGTAGTAAACGTCATCCACCACAAAATAAAACAGTTGTGGTAAATTCATCTGTTTCTAACGTGTGTCACAAGGCAGTTGAATGTAAATAACTAAATATCAAGCATCATGTAGAAGAAATTAGGGAGGATTGTAAAAGGGTTTATCATTCAGGGTTAGGAAACAATCTTACACAAACCTAGAAAATCAAGATTAGAGTAAGCACGCGTACACGCCTATTTGATGTCTCGTCATCTCTGAATTCCTCTGCAAACAACACAGTGGTCTGAAATTATGATGTCTATAACACTGCCTTTTCCGATCTCAAGTTTTTTGGTTATCTTGTTCCACAGATGCAGCCCGTAGCTTTCTTTGTTGAGCTTGACCAGATCGGCTTTGAGTAACGTCGAGTCATTGCTGCTCCTTGGCGTCTGAAACAGTCTTTGAATGTCTATCCAATTGAACGGGTAGAATGCTACTGGTGGCAATACCGTGAAGTTATTCCCAATTGTTTCTTGTGCTCTCTGCACTACTCTGGTTACCAAGTAGGGGCCATTGTGTCCCCATCTGTTCCCATCAAAAGTCGAAGCAAACTCCTCTATGAAATGGTAAACAAGCGGGTGTTCTCTTTCGAAGATCAGAACCGCATTGTTCAACCTTGTCCAGTTCTTTGAATCTCCTTCCACCACTGTTTGTGCTCCGATTGAATTCTTCAACCCTTTAAAGCTTCTAGTGACGATGAAATCGGTATCCAGGTACACTCCTCCGTACTTGTATAGAATCGCTAGCCTTGCAAGGTTTGAAAGATTCTGAGATAACGGTATCCTTCCCGGATCTCTTCTGCAGCTTTTCATCTCTTGAAACCAAGCTTTGGCCGGTGTGTTCTCAAGCAGCAATGGAATGTCTGGTGTGGCTGCAAAAACCCTGTAACCGCGATCAACTAGCGGTTTTAGGATGCTATCTCCTTGTAGAGAATCCATGGATCCTGATACAATCATCAAACATCCTTGAGGATGAGCTTTAAAGACGCTTTCTACAGCGAGAAGTTCTCTCTTCTCGAAATACTCTGCTGGGGAAAACCATGTCATGAAGAATCTAACCTCACATTTGTCGTCCAGAGACTTAAGAACCCTGTGATGAAACTGCTCTGAAAGGTTAGTTGACTTGAAAACCTCGAATTCTGGGAGATGCAATCGAAGCCAAGCGATCCTGCTTCTGCTTGTACTGTTCTTTGGAGGAGCCAATGACTTTCTCTCCATTCTCTTCATTTCTATTACCTCAGAGGCCGGTGAAGCCCAGAAGAAAGTCGATTCTAGAGACATGTTTGAGAGAATTGTTCCCGCGACAACGAGCAACATTATGACCGCGAAAATGGCGGTAGAAAATAGCGGGGAATTTGTGTGCTTGAGTTGGAATTGGCGGAAATCAAGTGTTTCCGAGAGACTCTTCTTATTACTATTATCCTTCTCCATTGTTTCAGAATTTCTTGAACAGAGAGGGAAAGTCAAAAACTCACATGGAGTCTGAAGCAAATGCAGATGATAAGAGAGGTATATTAAAATGTGTTAAAATGTGTTTTGGTGAGAGGATGTTTTCTAACAAAGTGGAAATGAAATGTCAAGGGAGAATTAAAGAATTTGATGAATTCATCTTCTTCATTTTCTAGGTATTGTTTTGGGATTAGAGTATTTTAAGGTTCTTCATGTTTTGTTGACTTTAAACAAATGTATTAAACTATATAAATATGTACATTTCTAAAAATTGTTAGGTCAATCTTACGTGGGAGTTTGGTTGTCATACAGATAACATATGACCAGACTTGTGGAATATGCAGAAGATGTGCATACCACTAACTTGTAGGATTACCATATTTTTGTTCTTGTGGAAGATTTTTTAGGACTGAAAAAATAAGTCTTAATATATTGTACTTTTTATATTACAATTATTAGACATCTATCAAATTAATCATCAACAGCACTATTACATGATACATAGATGCACCAATTCCGTTCAGATGTTTTTACTGGTGGATCATAGTTCGAACTGCAATTTGGTTTCCACAAATACTATTTTTTGTTTTTTTTCAAAATCATATTGTCAATGTTGGTTTCCATTCGAACTCATAAAAATGAAATTAATGATTACTATTAAATTAATTTTGCCAAACTATTTAATGATTCTAATTGATTTTTTTTTTTGCCAAACTCTTAAATGATATAGTTGATTTTTTTGGCCAACTCTTTAAATGATTCTAATCGATTTGTGTTGAAATCCCTGCATGATACGTTCGTGCAAACAAATGGTTTTTTTCTTTTTGTTTATGTGCATACGGATTACAATGATGAGTAGTGACGTACATATTTTTCTTTGGAAACTCGAAGGCAAATCTCCATCACCGTGCACCTTAAAGCCGCTTTTCTATCGTCACAACGGAAATTAATTTACAAGGTTCATTTCAATACCATTCGTTTATTAGCTTGATATATTTTTCATTTTTTTTCTTATAGATTTATACATATGTATTTTATATATCTCTTATAAATTGTGATAAATCCCTTATAAGTTTTATAGAACATATAATCCCTTTTCTTTGTCAACCTCATTAGTAAGTTAGCGGAATATACCCTAGTGGCCTAGTTAGTAATTCAAATAGAAAATTCAGCATATCTAACTCTAAAAGAGCGGGCAAAGCACTCCCTTATTAACGTGATATATTTTCTTTCTTATAGATCTACATTTTGACAAGAAAAAAAAAACACATTTCTTATATATTTTTACAACATTATTAGAGGAATTTGGAGAAATAATCGTTTTTGATAATTTAATTAATTTGTTGAAATAACACCCTCTTTCTCATGTTTATCTCTTCCGACCTAGCTTCCGAGGGTCCTACTCCTACCGGCGACGAACCACCTAAACTTTTTAGTTTTCGAGTAAAAAAATTTTAATATTTAGTTTTGAATTTTTAGTTTTCGATCTTAAAGAATCGGCTAGGTTCAACTTGTATAGCCGATATCATATGAAAAGTACCCAAACATATAACTAACAAATGGTTTCTATGGAACGATTCTCTAATAAAATAGGTTCAAAATATGATGTTGCGTCTATTTATGCTAAGAATAGTTTGCTTCCATAATGAGTGTTCCAGCAAAGCTAACAGAGATTTCATTACTTGGAAAGCTGAGTATATTATGGTATCAAGAGGATGGCGATGACTCATTCTTGTCCACAGATTTCGTTGGAGCATTGATTGTTACCCGCAGATTCCTCGAAATGCTACGCCTTATGTTCTGCACAATGAAGATTACATTTTAAGTCGAGAAGAAAATTGAGAAAAGCTTTGCAAGTTACAACTAAGTAGCTTCAGTGGTTAAAGGAACCAGGAATCGAACCATGTGCCTCAAGGCCATGTCAAGAGACGACTTAGAGAGAGTTCTCCCGAAGCCTGAGCTCATGTTATCGTCTTGTTTTGGAGGTGGTAGTTTCCTCATGTTCACAACTCTTTCCACCATTTGAGTCCCCAGCAAAACAGGATTCACATCATTGCTAATCTTGGACCGTCCCATTGATCTGTCACCAGAACTGTAGACTCTGCCTCTTAAAGTTGAGACAGGTCTAGTAGGTATTTCAGGGATTGTTAGAGATGTAGACTTAGCACTAGGAACTGACTTCCCCACCGAGGATGAACGGGGAAAAGCAGATGCTCGTGGATTGGATTTGATTGAAGACGTTCTACTCTCTGGATTTGAATTCCGAGCGAAGTTAGTTTGTCTTGTGGAAGGTAATGTGGTTCGTGAAGTTGGTGTCGCTTGTCTTGACGGCTTACTGTTTGGTTTTGGTTCTTCAACGGTGTTGGCTTGTTTCTTAAAAGAAGTTGAAGAACTTAATCTTGGGATTGGCTTGGAAGCCTTGAGGCTCCTTGTCACAGGCTCTTGCGGGATGTTTTCGACCTTAAAACAAAATCTTAACATGAATCAGCTCGAGCAATCGTGTATAAGGGTATGCAAACATCTAAACATGGTAAATGGTTAGTCTAAAAAATGCAAGGAATAGTTCTGGAAACATGGAACTATATCCCACAATGGTAAGAACATATTACTTAGGACTAGGAGATGTTACATAGACTGGCAAAAACCTTGAGGAACATGATACATATGGATCTTATATGTCCCATTTAAAGACAAAGGTGACTAAGACTTAAATCTAGGAAGGGGTTATTGTGAGTTTTTAATCGGTTCTCACCCGTGGTTTTAGAGCAGTGGACCTAGCTTTAGGCACCTTGAGTTTAACCATGGAGTTCTCTTCCGCTTGTTTCTCATCTAGCGTCTTTGGAGCCGCAAGTAACCTGGGATCAGATAATCTCTAGATGAACATTTCAACGAAAAGGGAATACTCTAATCGATTGAGGTATCTACATTCTAATCTACCAGCAGCAAATAGCAACCAGATGAGACGTAGAAACTCATAATTAACATGAACTCTTAGAAGCAAGCTAATGTTCACAAACCTCATTATACACTTTTACTTCTACATCTTAGGAGAATCACAGTCGAACACTAATGCAACATATAACACAGAAACATGTCAAAGAAGTACCACTCGTAATCTGATTTGTTGTTCTCGGAGTCCAAGAACTTTTCAACTGCGCTCCTACGCAGCTGAACACAGCTCGTTGTTGTGGGTACTAAACTCTTTGTGTTAGTCTTCTCAACACTATTTAGTCCTGTAACAAATTCAACAACATGATCAAATTAAACAGAATATTTCACAGCAAAATTAGCTAACCGATAAATAATAAAGACACAAAACGCCGTAATATTAAAATGTTGACACAGAATCAGCTACAAGAGCTGAGCAAACAACTCTATAGTACTCAAAACTGAATCCAAAAGCACGAAGATATGGAAACACGAACTATTTCAAAATGTATAATCATAATAAACAAGCAGAGCTTCAGAATAATTTTCTTAGTTCTCTTCTTAGATTTAGGTTCCGAGAGCTCAGATTCGAAGAAACTGAAGTCAAATTTGGAGAAAGAGAGATCAATCCGGTAACTCACCAGGTTCTGGAAGAGAAGAAAGGCCTTGAACCTTCTCTTGCCTTCGCATCTCCAGGAATAGAGAGAGTTCTTCGTCAACATCTCGAGCCACCACATTCTCCATTTCTAGAAACCTCTTCTTTACACTCAGAACGAGATCACTTTTAGCTGATCACTGTAACTGTTGGCGATCGTAGCACCAAAAACAACGAAACAGAAGGTTAACAATGGAGGCTAAAAAACAAACAAAATGCAGACGAAGAAGAATGACAAAAACAACGATGGTGAAGAAGAAGAAGGAAGAACTTTACACAGATTGATTCAGTCGCACATATTCACGAAACTGCCACTGTTCTGTTTGTCACTATCCTTTTTTTTTTTTTTTCCGGAGCTGGAGCGTAGGAGGTGGGGGGGTATAGATGTAATTGACGTAGGGCCCTTTGACTGAATTTAAAATCCGAACCGTTGGATGCAAAACGGTGAAGACTGATCGGACGTTTGATATTTGAATAAACGGACCAATGAATCAGCCTCGTATATCGTGTGATTCAAACTCCTCAGGACTCGGGGGTCATTTATTTGTTTTACATATATACATCTCACAGGCCCCTCGCTTTTTGACCGGTTATAGGAAAAAGCAGGGTGATTTATATAGGGGTGTTTGGTTTTGCTTCGGTTTCTTTCTGGTTTTACTTTTTATCGGTTTTATAATATTTAAACCATATAGAAACCGTATATATTTTGGTTTGATACAGTTAAGCGGTGAGTTTGATTATCTTTTGAGAGCATTGATATTGTACACAAAAATATTCTT
Organism: Kernera saxatilis; assembly: GCA_900406395.1. NCBI lineage: Eukaryota > Viridiplantae > Streptophyta > Magnoliopsida > Brassicales > Brassicaceae > Kernera > Kernera saxatilis. The sequence continues at coordinate 8,678 of OVAY01001697.1, read as the reverse complement.
TCAAACCACACCCTCAGTGAATATTCTGACATGTAAAAATCTACTAATCCATTTATTCATAATTTCATATTAACTGCTCAGAAAAATGATCAATCATAGAAAATAAAAAGAAACTTAAAATAAAAAAGGAGATAGAAGTCATAGAACATTGGACATAGAGCAATCATAGATATATATAGTCCATAGAAAACCCACACATGGACAATACAAAAATTTCAAAACTTATCTTCATCAAGACCCCCAAACATAAGCAAAATGTGAAATACACTCATTGAATCTCAGAAATCTCTCTGACAAAGTTTTTTTTTAAGATTTGAAAATGAATCAAGAAATTGAGCTTTTTTCCCTTCTCCATTGTGTCGGTTTGGAAATTTTGTTTGTTTTCAACACATTGGTACTTGTCCAAATTTAAGATGAGAAAACTCCTTTGCCGATTGTAGTGACAACATTGTTCATCTGTTGAAGTCCCGAGTGAATAGTATTTGGTTCTTCTGAAATACACAATTTTGTGTTATTTAATTATTATTGTCAATCTAATAGCATAAGAATATATACAGAAACAGAAATATGGAATTTAACTCACTTTGAGGAATTTTGTCGACGAAGAAACAAATGGCAATGATGAAATAGCAAAGCAAGAGAACCAGTCCCTTCATGTAGTGAGAAGTCCCATCCTAAAGAACCACAAAACATAACACAATATGTCAATATATATTTGATCGTTAAAACTTCAATTTTGTAAGTTGTTGAAAAATGTTTAACCTGTAATGTAAAGGCTGTGATGATAATGGAAAGAGCAAGAGAACCGGTTTCGAGGATATTAAAATTGAGGTCCATATTAATTCCCAGAATCCACGCCACGATAATGGTCAAGGGCACGACGAACAAGCCAATCTGTGTTGCAGAGCCTAACGCAACTCCCAGAGATATGTCCTACAAAATATTTTGCATTGACATGTATTGTGTCATTTTAATCCACAATTTTTTTTTTTATAAAGAGAACTCGGATGCGAAAAGAAAACTCACGAGTTTGTTCTTAAAAGCGAAAATGATGGCTCCAGCGTGTTCAGCCGCGTTTCCAACAATAGGAAGCAATATTATGCTTATGAAACTCACTGATAGCCCCCATGATTCTGATGCTTCCTAACCAAAGATAACGCCATAATTAAGTTTATTCGTACATATACATATGATCGTTAAGATTCCCAAAAATAATATTTGTAGGATATGAATCAATCAATTCATTGTCAATTGGTGTTAGGTTGGAAATTCATGAAACACAACAAGTTAACAAATGAACATAACAAAAGTTACCTCAATCGTGGCCACAACATACTCTGAAAGCAATGCAATGACGAGTGTCATCCCCACCAACCATGCAAATCCGCTCCAAAATCCAATCACGGCGGTTTCTTCCTCAGCGACATTGTCATCATACTCGTCTTCCTGTACCAAATTTCGTTAGAACATAGAAAGATTCGACTGCTTATATGTTATCTTGTGTGTATATATTTTAGTACCTGGTCTTGTGCGTCGAACAATTGGCGGTGAGTCCAGAGCTGGAAAACAAGATATGCGATGTAACCGATCAACATAACAATACTGCTGGCTCGCGATAGGTTCAGTGACATGTCGGAAATAAGAGCAGCTGAAGTCTTTCCGTTTGCTGCGTAACCGAACAACATTGGCAGCAAGTGACACAACAATCCCATCAGGAGTAAGAAGAAGTTCACATCGGCTTGTTTCTGCAACAATTTCAAAATAAAACACAAATTAATTAATTTGGTTCAAAAGTTCTTGATATTTACCAATTAATTAACCTGGCCAATGGCTATTATACTACCACTTGATTGTTTATAAAGCTAAAACTTAAAATATAACCCCGGTTAAGACTAACCGTACCGAACCTATTTCATTCCCGGTTCAATTATCTTAAACTCAAACAAATTAATATTGGTTTTGATATAACCGGCGTCTCATATAGCAAAATATTTCAACCTTAATTCATCCGTTATGAAAAATAATCAGAGTTCAAAGGGAGGCCATACACGGTCGAACTTTTGCTCCCTTCGGAGATTAGCGATTCCACCACAGAAGAGTGAAGTGCCGAGAACCAATAGAAGGTTCGACAAAATCGAACCTAGCAGCGAGTATTTCACCACTGCGACTTTGTGATTGGTCAATGCCAGAATCGCGATTATCAATTCAGTCGCGTTTCCACAAGTTGCGTTCAATAGACCACCCACTGCGGTTCAAAAACACTCATAATTGAGTTTTCTATTGACAAAATAAGAAATTACTGTTTGTACTTTGTAGATTAAACCAAATAGTTGGTAAAGAAGACGTTACATGTAGGGCCGGTGTAGAAAGCTAGTTGCCTGCACAGGATTCACGAGAGGTGCGTTAAATATAAAGTTACCACAAAATTAAAATTAATATAATAAATCACTAAAAGTCATTTATAAAAGATGATTCTAGGATCCTACTGTAGTTGAATATATATAAAGAGGATAAAGTTTGTACGATGCTGTCACGTTGACATATGAGTGGGAAATAATTGTGTGCGGTCGCTGCTACCCAATCATGCAATGACGAATCTCAAAAAAAATATTGGTCCATTTATTTGAAAAACCAAAGTAATAAACGAATGGATTCGGGCCTAACTAATGTGATAATCTCAAATATTACAAGGAGTGGTTAGAAGGGTTCTGTGAAAGAGACATAAAATATTGATATAACGTGATATTTTATCTACTGATGGATGGATAGATACGATTCATTCATAGACAGTTGGCTAAATCTTGTCTTGATCGAAAAGAAAATGTCGTAAGGTGAAGAATTCAAATAAATAAAATGTAAATGGATGAGGATGAATACTTACTCTGTCAGAAAGCTGACTCGCTCAGCCAAAGGTGTTAGTCCTAGCAAGCTCAGTCCAAATATCCACGGCTGTAATATTCACCATTTAACTATATATTAAGTTTGTGTATAATACATATATATATATGGTGGTTAATCATTTATATTACGTGGAAAATATGACACCAAATAACTAATTTCAAAACGTTAATGATTGCAAATCTATTTTAGTGGTGAATAATTGATTAGACACGCCAATAATGCCAAAATATCTTAAAAATTTATAACACTTTAAGAAAATTTATAAAATAATACTATATTTTGGGGAAAATCACGATTCCATTAATTCCTTACATTTTTAGAAAACTGATTTTTCAACTAAAATTTATTGTTTCATATTATATCTCGACACGTACAAAAATTAATATCTAGATGTAATATGGTGTATATTCTTCAAAAACAATAAATAAAATTCAGCGAGTGTTTTGAATGTTAACTATTTGTTTGTTTGTCAATATTTTGAATGTTTGTTTATTTTTAATTTACGAGAAAACCTATACGAAATCAATATTTACGAAACAGAGGAAACATACATATATACAAATCATACCTGGCTGAAACCACAATAGGTGCCGATAATGGCGGCAGGTATGGCGAGAAAAAGAATGGCAAGCTTTGTGCCGAGGATGACTTCTTGAAGATTGGCCAAAAAATCTTTGAGACCTTTGTATGGAACCTTCTGGATCACTCGGAGGTCTGATTTCTTCCTCAATGAAGAAGAAGACATGTTGTGAGCTGTTCTTCCATGTCTCAACTCTCTGCTCGATCCTTTCGCGGTCACGTTTGCGTTTCCGTTCTCCGCCGCTGACCACTGTTCCGGCACGATCCCCGCCATTTCTCACTGNGCCGCTGACCACTGTTCCGGCACGATCCCCGCCATTTCTCACTGATTCAAAATATGTAAATTCTCAATAACAAATGTTTTTTTTTTTTTTTGGGGCTCTTCGAATCGATGTTATAATATTTTTTGCTTGCTGATTCTTTATGTTGTGTGTTGTAAAAAAATGGCGTCACAGATGTTTATATACTGAATAGTTTTATATTTTGGGTCCACACAAGGCAACTTCCACGAAGTTTCCCTTTGATTTGTTATTTATTTAATTTTTTGGATTTTATGCTTTTTTATATATATTTGGATATTCAAAAACAGAAATGGTAGATATAGATACGTAGTTGTAACACATGGCCATCAAATCTGGCTTTTTGGAAATTACTACTTTGGGAATTTATAGCAAAATGTTATAAATCTAACTTTGGTCAATAATTAAAAAACGTGTTGGTCTAATTTTTTTTAATCTTTATTAAGCAAGCAATATGTTCAAAAATTAAAATTTGATTTTCACATTCAATGGCTTTTGAAAAGGAAATAAATGATCAAATGACTCAAAACCATTATTTATTAGGATTCTGAAAAGTAGGATATGGTTTAAGCATATTCCTTAACCTATGTTTTTTTTTTATTTCACAATTGGCATTTTTAAAATGGGTAAAAGATCTTAGGTGAACTTATAAACTGTATATTCAAAAACTCCTTGAAAACAAGAAAA